>MNCI01006783.1:1054621-1071891 GCA_015680685.1 Gnetum montanum | reverse complement strand
CCCCCCCCCCCCCTGCGCCCAACCTTCTAAGTTTAACAATCCTCATAGGTTGTGCCTGAGATGCCTAAGAGACTATTTGTGTTCCACTATAATCAAGTCTTTAGGATCTTAGATATGAGTGGCTTCCTAGTTTAAGGCCATATCAACGATGTTATGCAATAGGATGCTTAATACAAAAGGCATAGACAACACTGAACTGAGGGATTGGGAAGATGTAGTAAGGTTGCATGAATAAGGAGTTATATGTAGCATATTACACTATAGCAGCATAAATGTGGATTGATGTGTAGTGTAAATATGACAATAGTGCAAAAATGCAATAGCATAGATGTGGAATAAAATGTAGCATAAATATAAAATACAACTTAAATTATAAAAATTTTGTAGAAATATAAATGTAGAAATAGGAAAAATATAGTGAACTCTAAATATGTTAATAATTTTTATAATTGTAAAAATGATTAACCAGCTATAATGTATTTAACCTAGAATATTTAAGGTAACACTAGGAAAATAGGGGAAATGGGA
Organism: Gnetum montanum; assembly: GCA_015680685.1. Lineage (NCBI taxonomy): Eukaryota > Viridiplantae > Streptophyta > Gnetopsida > Gnetales > Gnetaceae > Gnetum > Gnetum montanum. The sequence goes on along the minus strand of MNCI01006783.1, from coordinate 1,071,363 downwards.
GCAGAGTTTGAGGATTTAAGGGATCTGAGAACAATGTTTTTGTAGGATTTAACTACGTAAGAGATGTTTGTGGCTAGGTCAAAAATGCTAGTGCAAAAAAACCAAAAATAAGATGTTGACGCTAAAAAACACTAGTGTTACAAATCACTCAAAATAGCTCATATTCATTAAATACGCTATGGTAAAGTGGTTGAAATAGGCAAACAACGGTTCTACTTAGGTTTGGGTGAAGAAAGCAAGGTAGAGGCCCTTCTTCTAACACTAGAAAATTGTAGCAATGGAAAAATTCAACACTATAAATCAAATCAATCCATGTAGAATAGGTTTACCTCAAGATCCATGAGCCTTGAAAAGGACGTGAGGTACCTTATGTGGTCTTTTCAATCACCTAAGGACTTGAAAGTTCTATTATCAAGGTAAACGAGCAAAAATAGGTGATAACTTACAAATAATTAACCCAATGCTAGATCTAAGACAAAATTGAGAAATAGTGTAAAGAATAAGAAAAATGTGGTCAAAACATTATAAAATTGTATTAAAATTGATGAGAAAAATAGAGTGAGGACATATCTACAAATGTTCTACAAGTTGCTATGAAATCATTGTTGAAAGTCTGATGCATGGGTGGGTGGTGTGTGCTCAGTAGTCCTTCCAAATACTTCTTGCTTACATGATCTACTTCAAAGTGATGTTTGCAATAGGTTCTTAAGGCTCTCAATGGCTAGTGCTTGGCAGATGACTATTAACTTTTAGATCTCTTGCTTTGCTCCAAAAGTCTCTAGTTTGGAGAAGTTTCAAACGATTTCAAATCCCTTGAAATGATGTCAATTCTTATTTAAGTAAGTCACAATTTTTTGTTTCTTCTTTGGTTAGGTTCTAGAAAGTTTTGTCGTTATTTACATAGCTCTTATTATTATTATTATGGTCCAAAACTATAACATTTTTATCCCTAGTGTTTTTAAGTAATTTCATCGAGAATGCTAGCTTTTTTGATATTGTAGGGCTTAATTATGCTCATCTAGTGTAATTCATGGCATTTTTAAATGTTCCACACCATAAATTTTTTCACAAAACAGGGTCACAAGGAGAATTTTTGAAAGGAAACCAAGGCATTTTTTTTCTCTCAAATGTGATCAAAATTACATGACAAAATTTAGCTACAAAGTTTCTTTGTTTACATCATGAATTTCTTTGAGGTGTTTTAGTCTTCTCATCTTTAAAGTAGATTGGATGAAGAGCAACACATTAAAGCTAATGAATAATGATTTTACAATATTTTGATGATGCATTTTTTACTATTGTGGATGTCAGAACATTTTCCATTGTGCATTTTTTCAATTATTGAAGTTTGAACATTGATCAATCATAGTATATTTTAACATGTTTTTAGTTATTGAACAATGGATCATATATTCTCACAAGTTACTCTATTTTTTATTTGTAGTCTCATGAATTATTTATAACTTTAGAAAAATAATCTTTGACTTAACAACCACATATTGGATTGGAATAATGTATACTATACATGAAATCCTTTTAATTTCTTATGTTAAAATAATCACTTCAAGTGATGATAGGGGATCACTAGCTTAGTTATATATTTATAATATATATCTATAATTTGGCTAAGAGAATCTTCTTTATTAACAAGTAATAATTTATTTGAGTCAAATATTTCATGAATTTTAGATGAGTAACAAGATTTGTATATCAAATTTTTCATAATTACATGATCAAAAAAAATTGCATCATTTATCATATGTTGTTACTCTTGGCCAAATTTGTTCTTTTTTGTACACTTTGATAAGCAATGCAAATTTGGCCAAAAATGAGAACATAGGATAAATGATGTAAATATTTTTTTCCTTGATCCCATCATTATGAAAAATTCAACATACAAATCCTGTTATTCATCTAGAAGTTGTGAAATATTTAACTCAAATAACATATTATTTGTCAACAAAGAAGATTTTCTCAGCTAAATTATAGATATATATTATAAATATATAACTAAACTAGTGTTAGAAGCCATAGCTAAAAATGTAAGACTTTATTCCAATATTGTTCAAACTTGATTCCAATGTTGTCTACTCTAATCAATTATACAATTCCCATCATTAAAGATTTTGCAACAAATATCATTTATATTAAGAAAATTGTTTTCAATGTTATCTAGGATTACCTAAGCTATTACATGTGCCTTACAATTGAATAAATGATTTAGTAACAACCAAATTACTCTTTTACTTACAAATGTTTACTCTTATTTAAAAATAAGAATTTTGCAACAAATATTTGCAAAGTATATGAATTTTTTCAAACATCATATGTTCTAATTGATATCGTAATTCCAAACTATACCTACCATAAAATGCAAAAACTATGCATTTAATCAATGATATAATTTCAAACATTAACTCTTTTTCAATGTTATCTACATTTGCTAAGGAAATAGATACTGTATAAAGAAAAATATGAGGTACTATACAAAGAAACTAAGTATATTTTCAATTTTAAAAATGAATCTTCAATGAATTACTATAACTACCAAGTTTTATTTCTAGAAAAAGAAGGCTATGAATAGAGAAAAATAAAGAAAATCAATTAGTATTTCCTTGAGGAAAGTTTATACATTTACGATACCTACTTTAGTGTTGGGTTGGATTCAAATCATTTAAAGAATCTATTGAACAAAGGGTACAAGAGCTAAAAGAAAGCCTTCAGAAGAAGCTATATACTCGAATGTAATACACGTTGACTTTAATGTCATATTTCATGGAATTTTTTTTAAAAAAAACTTATTTATAGTTTTTTAGTACGAAAAGAATTTGCATTTACTATCATTTGTCAACTATAACATAATGCATGGACACTTGAATGTATCAACCCTTGCAAGACTAAAATCGTGTTTTTAGTTGTTCCTCAACTTTAATTAATATTTGTTATAATGCAAATAAAGAAAAATTAGTAAAGCACACAAAAATATTACATACAAAATGACAAACTAGTTGCAAACAAGGAAATTTAATGGACAATAAAAACAACATAACACAACAAAGAAAAAACCTAAACAAAAGTAAAATACTTAGCAAAACTAGAAATAATAAGAAAGCAATGGAAACAAAGGGAAATAGTAAAGAAGAAGCTAATGTGCAAGCAGTCATGCCAACATCCTATTTCTCTCCCTAGACAATGTTAGTACTTTGGTAATAAACATAAATTTGATAAAAATTATTAAATTGTGTAGTAAATTATTAATTCATATAATGATAAACATTTTTAAAAACCAAATAATTGTATCAAAACATAAAAAAAAATAAAAAGTTAGACTAAATAATAACAATATAACAAAAAACTAAATAAACCAAAAAAACAAAGAGTAAAAAGGAAAAGGATTAAAGAAGTAAAGAAATAATAAAAAACCACAAGGAAACATATCAGAACACAAACAAAAAAGAATGAAACAGTAAAAGAGGAAATTGTAAATCTAAAAAAGCTGATAAAATATTGATTAAAAAACATGATAAAAATAGAGTCAAACATATTCTACAAATAGGGATAAATAAAAACTTAAAAACATAATCAAGATAATGAAAATATAAACAACCAACATTTAACATATAATATAAGAAAAGACTTACAACATTTAACATAGAACATAGGGAAAGACTTATATTTAATATAAGGTATTTGTATCAAAAGTAATTGGTATTACAAGCACAAAGAAAGATTTATATTCAACCAATTACATATTATAATGTTCCTAATTCTTGCAACTTTTTCCTTCATGAAGGACATTTATTTAGTGCTTGTCCCTTTCTACTTAAGAAAATAAATTTTGAAGAAAAGAAAAAATATATTGAAGTTGAAGATAGGAAAAAATAATATGAAATTGAAGATATGAAAAATCAAGTTAATGTCAATAATAAGAATGATCAAATGGCAATAAAAAAATCTAGAGAAGACAAAAGCTCTAGTGTATAATTTTACTAGTACTCTATCTTAAAATTTTCCTTATCTAACAAAAATACTATTAATTTAAAGATTAAAACTAGTATCAATAAGAAGATTACATTTGATGATGATGATTCTTAATGTAAGATTAATAATAAGCAACAAAGTGAAAATCTTTCACAAGTGCTACCACTTTCTTACTTTGATACAAATATTGGTATTAAGCAACACCTCTCTATCTCAAATTATTTTATTATTTTAAGTTCAAACATAAATGTTGAAAAGTGATGTAAATTTTGTTAGGACTGGGAACTACGTCCTCAGTAACAATTAATTTTCTTCACTTATTTTTTTCTGTCAAAGTATCATTTGTAATGCTATACATGAGTAGATAATTCTAAAATTGGAAAGATTTTTCTTTACATATATATATTTTTAATGATGTCTACTCAGTGTCAACCTTGTGATGTGCTTTGAATTTTCCTTACCCATTATCAATAATTTTGTTGACAACCAAAAATTTCATAGGCTCCCTTGAAGCATTATGGATGAGATACTGTTCACTATTTTTGATGTACACAATTTGTAGTTGGCTACTCAACCAAAATTATTTTAGGAGGAAGATGTAGCATGTGTTACCCATTAATGCACTTTATGCATTAGTTAATGTATGAAAGTGGTCACCATGTCTACTAATGCATTTTATGGGTTAGTTAATGCATGAAAGTGGCCACCATGCCCAGTAATGCATATTTATGGATTAGTTAATGCATGAAAGTGGCCACCATACCCACTAACACATTTTTATGAGTTGGTTAACGCATCAAGGTGGTCTCCATATCTAATAACGCATTTTTTACATGTTGGTATTAGGTCTCCTATGGTAATCGATTCTGTCACCTATAAATTTGTTCTTGATGGAAGAACAAAGGCACCACGAATCACAGTAGGATTGCAGTTCTGGTCCCTTTCACAAGTGCTTAAAGATTGCATACATCATCGTTGCAAAACGCCTATGTGAAAGAAGAATCAAAATACCAAATTTAATCTGAGGCATTAATGGTCGGAAGTCAGTTCCATTTGCTCAAGAATTTTACATTTCCAATTATTTATGCATGTGAATTTCTTGTGCCATTTGCTTCTGCATTCTGTACTTTGATTACTTGTGCCATTTGATTTTCTACACAATTATTTTCTTACATTTGGTATCAGAGTGTTAGATCTCTATCTTGATGTGGTTTTTGACAATGGTGTAATCTGAAAATCACATTTTTAAAAATATTCCTACTCTTTGTAGTTTGAGGAAGATTGCTCGCTTTTGGTTTCTACTTGGTGAAAGAGATTTCACTCTCGCATTTTGTTGCATTTTGTTGCATTCTTATGCACTGTAGAACTAGAAAATAGAAACCATTACTACTATGGCAATGAGGATATTTTCTTTTGTTGTTTTGGAGAGTTGGTTTGTTGTGTTGTCTACAATTTTTCTACATGCGACAATCTGCTGTCTGCATCATTGGCTTGCAATAGCCTATCGTTATGTAAATTTTTTCAAAGGTTGAGCACAATTTGGTTTAACTTGAGTGGTCTTAAGGCTAACAGATGTTCATTCCCTTTGTGCATAGCTAGATTTTATGATTTATGTATGCGCTTTTTCCATTCTGGCTTGCATATCCAACATTCATCATTGTTATTATGATTTCTGGTGTTTTTTCATGTCGGCCAATGAATTAGCATCATTCTATAGGGTTTTCTTTTTGGCGCTTTGGCCTTCACCTAGGCACCTTGGGCTAGAATAATTGAATGAATTATGTTTATACCATGTTGAATTTGGTAATTTATCAATTTTATGGATATTTTTGTATATGTATGCATCATTTTCTGCATATGAATTATAACTAGTGATCTATATAATTTTGTATAATTAAAGGTAGTCACAACATCTTTAATTATGCAAAATTATGCACTAAGAGCTTTTGGATCACATATATTACAAAACATTAAATATTGGTAATTAATCATATTGGCAATTATGAAATATTGGCAATCAGCCGTCTGGATGATATTGGTAATTATGAAATATGGAAGCGATCTAATCACCTTTGTGTCGTGTTCATAAAAACCAAGATCTTAGCTGGTATGCATGGTTCACTAAAACAGTATGATAATGTGCATGCTTTATTAAAGGCCATTGATGAACAATTTAAGTCATTAGACAAAGTGTTGGCCAGTACCTTGATAATGAAGTTCTCATCCATGAAGCTCACTAAAATTCATGGTGTGTGTGAGCACATCATGCAAATGAGGGATATAGCAGCTCAACTCAAAACACTTGAGGTTGAGATGTTAGAATCTTTCCTTGTGCACTACATCTTAAACACGCTCCCACCATAGTACGGACCCTTTAAGATTTCTTCTAACACACATAAGGACAAATGGCCAATCAATGAACTAATGACCATGTGTGTGCAAGAAGAAAGGGCACATAAATAAGGATTTTTCTAAACATCAAAAATGGCTTGAAAAGAAAGGTACTCAACTCTCACTTGTTTGTTTTGAATCTAATATGGTTGATGTTGGCCATGACACATGGTGGATTGATTTTGGTTCTACAATCCATGTTACCAATTCCTTGCAGGGGGTGAAAAGCCTAAGGAAGCCAATGGAAAGTGAGTCATGCATCTATTTAGGCAACAAGATGAGCTCACATGTGGAGGCAATTGGAACATGCATTTTAGTTTTAAGTGGTGGTTTTGTTTTAGAATTGGAAAAGACATTTTATATTCCAAGTCTTTTAAGGAATTTAATTTTTGTTTCAAGGCTTGTATCATTGGGATTTTCCTTTAATTTTTCAAACACTATATTCATTTTATATTATAGATCTAAACCTATTGGAAATGATATAATCATTGAAAANTATATTATAGATCTAAACCTATTGGAAATGATATAATCATTGAAAAGAAACATTTTCACAAGCCATGAGTTGTAAGGAATCTAACTTGTGATATGATGCCATGAAAGATGAAATGAACTCTATGTCATCTAATGAAGTTTGGGATCTTGTCAAGTTGCCTAATGGTGTAAAAGCCATTGGATGCAAATGGGTCTTCAAGACTAAGAAAGACTCATTGGGTAACATTGAAAGATATAAGGCCAAACTTGTTGCTAAAGGGTTCACTTAGAAAGAGGGAATAGCGTACAAGGAGACCTTTTCTCCTATATCTAAGAAGCACTACCTTCATGTTATCATGGCATTGGTAGCCCATTCTGATCTTGAATTACATGAAATGGATGTGAAAACAACGTTCCTTAATGGTGATCTAGAGGAAGAGGTTTATATGAAACAACTTGAAGGATTTTTCTCTAGTGATGGTGAGCAATTGGTATGCAAGCTCAAGAAATCCATATATGGATTGAAACAGGCCTCCTGTTAATGGTACTTAAAATCCCTTGATATAATTACTTCATTTGGTTTTGAAGAAAACCTCATGGATCAATGTATATACTAGAAGGTCAATGGGAGAAAAATCTATTTCCTTATTATATATGTGGATGATATCCTTCTTGCAACTAATAATAGTGGATTTCTATACAAGGTGAAACATTTTCTCTCTAATAATTTCAACATGAAGGATATGGGGAGGCATCTTATGTCATTAGCATATAGATCCATAGGGATAGATCTAGATGTATTCTAGGACTATCGCAGGAAACCTATATCAATAAAGTTTTATAGAGGTTTTGGATGAAAGATTGTTTACCAAGTATAGCACCCATTGTGAAGGGTGATAGGTTCAATTTGAACTAGTGCCTTAGGAATGATTTAGAGAAAAGTCAAATGAGTAACATTCTGTATGCTTCAACTATTGGAAGCCTTATGTATGCTCAGGTCTACACAAGACCTGACATTGCATTTGCTATGGGAATGTTGGGCAAATATCAAAGTAATCTAGGTATTGACCACTAGAGGGCTACAAAGAAAGTGATGAGGTACCTTCATGATATAAAAGACTACATGCTTATGTATAAATGAATTGACTCCTTGGAGGTGACTGGCTACTCTGACTCAGACTTTGTTGGTTGTGTTGATTCATGGAAATCAACATCTAGTTATGTTTTTATGCTAGCTAGAGTTGCTATATCTTAGAGGAGTGGAAAGCAAACTTTGGTTTCTACTTCCACCATGGAGGTAGAGTTCGTTTCTTATTTTGAGGCTACTTCACATGGTGTATGGCTAAAGAGTTTCATATTAGGGCTTAGAATTGTGGATTGTATATCGAGGCCATTACGAATGTTTTGTGACAATTCAGTTGCTATCTTTATAGCTAAGAATAACAAGAGTGGTAGTCGAAATAAACACATCAACATAAAGTACGCCATAAGGGAACACATTAAGGAAAATAAAGTGGTCATTGTGCATATAAGCACTGAATTAATGATAGTTGATCCTTTGACAAAAGGAAAGCCACCAAGGTTATTTAAGAATCATGTAATTCATATGGGACTTGGTTCCATAATGTAATTTGTTGTACTTACAACTTACAATCTTAATGAAACTCTTATTCAGTTGTGCTATTTTCTCATATGGTTTGCGCACATAGTTATTAGAGAAAATACACATATGACATGACCTAGAATAAACATTGGGTTTATTCATAAAGTTAAGTTACCATATAAAGAATTACATTTGAAAGATGATGCATTGTAATATATGGAAGATGATACTCACATTAAGAGGAACTATTGCCATGATTCATGCATTTATTTCTTGAACTTTGAACCTGATTAGTTAATGCATAAAAGTGGCCACAATGCCCACTAACGCGTTTTATGGGTTAGTTAATGCATGAAAGTGGCCACCATACCCACCTAAAGTGTTTTTATGTGTTGGTTAATGCATCAAGGTGGTCTCCATATTTGGTAATGCGTTTTTTACGCATTGGCATTAGGTCTCTTATGGTAATTGATTTTGTAGCCTATAAATTTATTCTTGATGGGAAAACAAAGGCACCACGAATCACAACAAGATTGTTGTTTCGGTCCCTTTCATAGGCACTTGAAGAGTGCATACACCATCGTTGTAGCGCGTTTGTGTAAAAGAAGAATCAGAATACCATATTTAATCTGAGGCATTAATGGCTGAAGTTTAGTTTCATTTGCTCAAGAATTGTGCATTTCCAATTATTTATGCATGTGAATTTCTTGTGCCTTTTGCTTTTGCATTCTGTACTTTGATTACTTGTGCTATCTAGTTTATTTTTGATCTGCTAAAGTTTCACCTCTTTTTAATGCTCGCATATGGTTGTACTTTCATTTTTTTTAAAAAAAATTTAATATAACAATAGATACAAAAGAAGTGAGTGTGAAAAAAGAAGAAATTGTTTGAGAAGCACATGTTACAAAACATCGATCAACTAAATTAAACTACAAGACAATACAACCAAATGTTATAAAATAACACTTATCCCACGGTGCGGGATGAGAGCAAAGGAGGAAATTGAACAAAAATAGGGTTATTGATATTATCATTTTCTTGCAGATACTATGGAAGTCAGATGGCCCGGGCCAACAGCTGACAGCGGGTGTAGAGCAAGGTCTGCGCAACATCGTGTATGGAGTTGGAGGAAGAGGAGTCGTGAGATGCAGGGAGAAGGGGAACGGGAAGGGGAAGGGGAAGGGGAAGGTGGAGGAGGTGGCGCAGACGGTGAGCTAGGAGAGCCACGTTGAGTCGGGAGGAGCCACGTTGATGTTGTACAGCAAGACGCGCTCGGCGTGCCACATCCTGAGCCCTGCGTCGCATGGCGGCTCCCTCGTCCGTCAAGAGCATGAGCTGCACGGCGTTGCTCAGCAAGTGTGGGTCAGGTACTCCTGCAATGTCCACGCACACCTGCACCGCCACACGCAGGCGCTCAACCAGAAGCTTCGAGTTAAAGGGTTGGTCAGCAAACATAGGCCACGTTAGCATGGGCACACCCAGGCTCATGCACTCCAGTGTGGAGTTCCAGCCGGAGTGGGTCAGAAAGGCAGCGATGGCAGAATGCGCCAGGATCATCAGCTGTGGGGCCCAGCCCCATATGAGGAGGCCTCGATCACGTGTGCTCTCCTCGAACCCATCCGGCAGTGCCTTGCCACAATCCTGGCAACGAATCGCCCATACGAATGCCTGCCCGCTCAGCTGCAGCGCCTCCGCCACAGCACGGCTCTGCTCAGCCGTCATCAGGAATTGGCTGCCCAGGCACACGAATAGCACCGACCGCTTTGCCCTCCCATTCAGCCACGCCACGCACTCCTCCTCACTTATGTCCGAGGCTCTGCCCCGGCGTCCTCGGCTAAGAAGTCTCAGGCGCTGCTGCTGCTGCTGCTCCTCCTCCTGCTCGTTGACGTTGAACATGGCTTGTGGCAGAAGCGGGCCCACGCACAGCACAGGGCGTTGAGTAATGTTTCTGAGATGTTGCACGGCCTCTGGCTCCAGCTCCTCAAACGAATTGAAAATGAACATGTGCCCCTCCGTGCTCTTGTTGATGAGCGCCCTGATAGAGTCGTGCTTGGGGTTTTCCTGCTGTACCCGCATGTGCACTGCCAGATCTGATTTTCTCATCTCCGCTTCGAAGCTCAGCCCCGGGATGCGGAACGCCTCGTCCTCGCCTTTGCCATTCTGCGGATCGTGATTCACGATGGCGTGCAGCAGTGCCGTGCCGAAGGCTCCGGTCGTGTAGAACACCAGCGTCGGAAGCCCGAATTTTGCAGCAGACGCGTGTACCCAGTCGCCGAACATGCCCGTGATGACGCACACGGGCGGGGTCTGGGTTTGGGTTTGGGCTTGGGGCGTGGCCTCGGCCTCGGCCTCTTCCTCTTCCTCCTGGATGTATACTGCTTTGGTAAGCCACTGTTCGAACGAGTCGGAGAGGCGGTGCCATGAGATCATGAGCAGATCCACCTGCTCTTTGGGTATGTTCTCCGAGTTCTCCACCCCCTTGGGCAATCCCTCTATGGCCGGCATTCCCAGTGTGACCAGCCTTATTGGCAGGCCGCACGACTCCACTTGCCCCCGTATTCTGTCGCCGTTGCGCGGTGTTGTGATAAACGAAATCACCACTCCCGCTTCACACAGCAGCTTCGATAACTCCAGGAACGGGATTATGTGGCCCTGTGCCAGAAACGGCACCATCACCACATGAGGAGCCTTGCATGACCACTCTTCTTCCATCATTCTCATCGTCAAGTCCGTCAGTCTGTCTGTCCTTCAACCCTAACCTACCTTCCCGTGCCTTGCCTTCCTTCCTTCTATACTGCCCCTGTCTCGTAAAGATTAATCTAATTCGTGGCTACGCTAATTCGCCAGATGCCAAGCTCTACAGCCCAGGCCAGCCACAAGGAATGCCTTCCTTGTACAACTTCTTGATTGCAAAACCCGTCTCCAATCGCAAACCCCTTTACCGCCGTATCAGGCCTCTGGACAAACACACACATGATACAGCGAAACTGAAGATACAGCCTGCAACCGTGCATCCTATTTATTGATAGACCCGATTAAAGATTCCTATCCTAGCTAGACCCAGATCTAGACCCTGTCCAATTGATTGTATGTATGTATGTATGAATTGACTTCTTCTAAGAAGGAAGGGAACGAGCGAGCGAGCGAGCGGTGCCAGCTGCTGGCCGGATGGACACCTATAGGAACAATTCTAGAGTCCGTGAATGCCAGTTGGATGGAATTTATAAAATATTGCAGAGTGGTTTGGCATATTATACTCGGGTTAGCATGTGATGTGAGCTGCCCCTCCTTCGGGATCAATCATTTACAGGACACAGGAGGGACGGGCCACTCTCAAACTTTGCAGAGGTGAGGCCAGAAAATACAATTTCATTCTCTTCACGCTTCACATAATACAAAAGAAAGACTGAGAACTGAGAAGTAAATACAGACAAAGGTAGGCATAAACGTCCGTAACGCTACTCTTACTTACCCGTTATGTAGGTGTTCTAGTGTTGCACGTTTGGTGCGGGATTTGCCACTGCCAATGCCGGCCCATCGCTGCTAATTTACTATTAAATTGGTAGTGGAAGACCAGTGGCATCGCACTACGCGATTCGGGGCCCAGGCATCTTCAACTATATCTCTTGGAAAACATAACATTCAATTTTAAAAGATGGAAACTGTAACGCCCTAAACACGTTGTAGATCGACTACAAGAAAATTTGAAACATCCACGTTGTGCGGTTAGCTGTTTGTTTTAGCACTTACAAAGTCAATGTTAGCTCATTCATTCATTCAATGCTATTTTGTTTGCGTACTCTGTCAGGACAATTTCTCCCAAAAATAATCTTTCGTTTCCAATTCAGAGTATTAGTAAAATTTACTGGGTGCCATTCAGCTTTTAGCTTAAGGAGGTTCCAGTGTATCGTATATTTCGCTATCATTTGTTACCTGGCAATTCGTTTGTAGCCCATTCAGCAATAATATTTTAGCGTGTCAAGTCCATGCTGAAGTGTCAACCCCACTGAGGCGTCAATCGCAGTTTGAATGCTTTAATACGTTCAGTGCAAAGGGGAACGCTCATCGGTCCGCATTTTGAGGCTTGTCACTTGGGTAATTTGGATTCTGCCACGTAATTGTTTTTAGATGTCTGAAATTCTAATTTTTTAGTTCTAAAAGGTTGCTTGGCGAGCCGCGTTGCCTTTGCCTTCAACTCTGGGCTTGGACTTTTCCAGACATCATTAACACATTAAATTTTTAGGCTGTGCAGATTAAACACCGACCATACAGTTGATACGATATCTGTAAATTTTCGTGAAATTGGGATGCATTGCGTGCAATTTTTTACGTGTGCCCGTCGTAACGTAGCTTTTGGAGAATTGCTCCGCAACTACTGCCACTGCAATTGCAAAAGAAAACAAAATAGGATGCGGCCAGGCATCTCGCTGCTTGTGCATGTGGCTGGACTGCCTGTACATGAGCACATTTTTCCGTGTTCCAAATCCAAAGTTTGACTAAGTAGGCTAACCGACAAGTGGAAACCATAAATTAGTATTGAGCTTGGTTGTTAATGTGATTTGAAGTAACGTGGGGAGGAATGAAGCGTATTTATAAAAAATGATGTAATAGCATAGCATAGCACCAAAAGTCCACAACAACGACGTGGAAGTGGAAGCAAGCAAGCATCTAGAAGCACCTTGAAATTCAAGACAACGACATTAGGCCGCGTGGAGCGCAATGTCCTCTTTACCTTAGCAACGTGCCGCCGACTGCATCTCAGTCGTAGCAGAGAAGAAATATATTTATCATATTTCACTATTTTGCAGTATTTAAATAGTCCGAAAATATGTTGGGTTGGCATGTTTCAACAATCACGATAAATTGGCAAGTCAGATCCAATTATATTTAAAAGTCACAAAAATAATACCTAAATCTATTGATTTCTTTCTAAAAATAAAGTTTATTGAGTCCAGTATCATCACTACGTTAAAAAACTATGCTATTTTGAACAGTTTGTAAATCTACAATGATCCACATTGCAATAAAATTGTTATGGATGGCATATATTACAAAAATCATATTATTTCTTAGAGTAGCACAACATTAACGGCTGCTATGCTACCGCATGCTTGTCTTGAATGAATTGAGTAGTTGCAATAGCAGCAAAATGTTGAACGTGCAATGCATGTGATTGTTAAGAGTTCATATTTCTAAATTCTTGTGTACATTATACAACTAAGCCAGCTAGAGCTTAGTGAAAAACTAAAAGAAGTCTCAAAAATTCTTAAAATAGAGAAAACAGACACCACCTCTTAACGTGGTTCCGCTGCTAGATTCGTTAGGTTACATCTACCATAAAACTCTCCCCCGACTCTAGGGACAGAGTAAATTTATTAATTAAAATAATAATTTACAAGGCTTCTTTACCATTTTGGACTGAGCACAATATAACCGCAAAATCAAAAGCAAAAGAAAAAAGCTCTCAGAAGAAAGAAACACTTTGCCTTGTCCCACACACAGACTCTAGAGTTTTCCTATTCCACAAAAATGAAGCACAGAGCTCATACATAACACAGAGCATGAAAAGAGAGAGAAATAGAGGAGAAGAGAGAATTCTAATTTTAAGCGTAGGGCCAAAAAACCAGAAAAGCCAAGCACAGACCATCTGCTTCAATATATAGCCATTTACTCTTTTTAGCCGTTTTAGCACCATTCTTCCAGCCACAGCAATTTCGCTGAAGAACCATGCAAGGGAATGAGCTCTATCCATTTTCTGTTCATTGCAGTAGCTGAGGCGAAATCACCATACCCGTTTAAGCTTCTTCGACAGAGCTTTTAGTTGAGCATTTAGGACATAACAAAGAGGAGGAAATCCGTCTTTTCATTTTGGCGCAACAGCTCTTTCCCGCGAGAAATAATGAGATCGAGAGGCAATGGCTCTCAACATTCCTGCTTGCATTAAAGTGTTTCATCTTTTTTTTTGCAGGCATGGCTCCCCTGTTGGATGAAGCTTCTCATATTATCTTTCATGATTGAGCTATCGTGCTATAAAGCTTTTGCAGTTGCTTTTCTTATTTTTAGCTGATGTGGATAGTCCACTCGATTAAAAAAGACTTAAACACGTGCTTTAAGCTTTACCGCTTGGCCCCACAAGTCAAAATAGAGTGCTGAGTTGGATGAACAAACATGAGTTTCAGAAAATAATTTGGTCCCATAAAGCTTGAAATAGAAGACCAAGAGCTGATACAAATGGATTAGATCAAGGAAGACCAAGAGCTGGATTAAAATCCGTATTTATGCATATGCCTAAAAAAACTTGGCCCCACAAATTCTTATGGGATACAAGCTTTTTCCAAAGCTAAGGAGAAAAAGATTGAAAACATTCAAGAGTTGAGTTGTCAATCCCAAGCATTGATCCTACTTCAAAAGTTTTAAACATGTGAGCTTTTTCTCCTTTAATTCTCTTCTAAATAACAACTTCTAATTAGTCTTACGTGGAAGGATGATTATGTGTGATAAGAAGAAGAAAAAAAATGGCTTAATGAGCAATTGTTTGCTTATTTGGCACAAGGAAGCTCATCATCTAGATGGGAAAAATGCATCTAGATGAAATTGCTTTTGAAACAAAAGTTGTTATCTAGAGTGCAGGCCCACTACCCACCTGATGAGTGGCGATGTACCCCTACACTCAACTATACGAAACAAGCATAGCACGCGCGATTCGGTCGAACTCCGCAGATTAAGTGCTTACACGCCCTATGGAACACTTGGGGTTAATCATTCGTTGTCTTCCCAGACTTACTTGTAGTTGTCACGGTGTATGGTTAAGTAAGTCCTTGGTATATGATTTTTATATCTTTTTATGTTTTATGTCCTATGCTATCAAGGTGAAGGGTTGAAGAAACTAACTAACTCTAACTAATGAACTAAGTCTAAATTACCTAGCGTCAGCATCCGTTCCCAGTTACCGTACACACCCTGAACCGATGCAACCGCGACTACCAACACTAATCGTTGCTAGGATCACCACGCGTAACGCACGTGCTCGAAGTGGTGTACTGAGGCACTTAACTAGGAGGAAAGGGTTGAGAGAATCTAATCTAGCCTAAGTGCGATGAGCAGCCGATTCCTTGACTATCCGTACACATTCTTAGATGCTCGTAATCAAGTTGTACTCATTCCGCATTCTAGGAGTTTAAGGGTGAGAGAGAAAGCAATAAATAAAATCCTATTCCATGCATTGCAAGGTTTATCCAGGAAGTTCGTCTTTATTGCCGTACACAACTTGTGTTCAGGTACAATGTTGCTCGAATAAAGATCCGTTCACTTTATGACTCCTACTGCGGGCACATGGAAAATATTCTATCTCTGGAGTGATCAAACTGCCAGAGTTTCCCTACTTCTAGCCCAAGATGATGAAACAAGGGAGAGCTGCCTCTTATTTATAGACTTGGCAGTAGACCGCGATATCGCGTACGCGATATCGCAACAGACAACGCGATATCGTGACTGCTGCCATATCGCGTCTCATCATACCCCCATGATTGAATGAAAACTCGTCCTCGAGTTCCTTACAAAATATTGGGAAGGTATGGGATTATTGACTCAAATGGATCTAATGGGATGACATGTGAACAGATCATCATTACAAGACTCAACAACTCGTGTTCATGACAACAAGGGTGAACACCTTATTACATTGACATTAGGCCTCATTTGGCAGCTGAGAGAAAAGAGAAGAGAGAAGAGGAGAGAAGAGGAGAGAAGAAGTCTTGCTGCTGCCAACGCCAAGATTGCGCCTTTGTTGTCCATCCATAAGGGCGTCATCGATCTTGCTCCTTGCATAGCTACTTTCAGCACTGCTCCATTCCAAGTGTTCCTTCCAAATTCGGTCCGTTGTTGCATGATTGCCATCTACACATACAACATAGTCTTGTATTAGCAGTAGATGAATTTCGATGTGGGTAATACCTTGCTTCGGTATAAGTCCATTGGCTGGGTTGTGGTATGGTTGATTATGGGTCTGGAGATATATTAATGATGACTACCAAAGGTGTGGGGGTTAGGAAAGAATTGAAAAAAATTGGGGCTAAGAGAAAATCGAAAAAATCGGGCCCCGTACCCCCATGACTAATTGCGAACCTCCAGTAGCGTTAGAATGGAGAAAGAAAAGGAGTAAGAAAAATAGATAAAAAGGGACAACTATGGCATCGATGAAATGGATGTCAAGATGGAAATGAACAAAATAAAATTAATTGCAAAATGTTAAGGGAAAGAATTTAACTAATGCTCCAAATAGGAATGTCAGTGG
>MNCI01006783.1:1038208-1051902 GCA_015680685.1 Gnetum montanum | reverse complement strand
GAATGGTGCATCTTTTTTCATTAATTCCACCAACGGCTTGGCAACTTTGGAGAAGTTCTCGATAAATCTCCTATAGCAGCCAATGTGTCCAAGGAATGACCTAATGTCTTTGATAGTTTCTGGTTGTTGGGTAATTCCTTGGATGGCTTTAATTTTTTCCAGATCCATCTTAATTCTTGATTGTAAAATTTTATGCCCTAGCATGATGCCCTCTTGAACCATCAAATGGCTCTTCTACCAGTTGAGCTTTAGGTTGGTTTCAACACATCGTTTCAATACTTTCTCTAACCGGTCGAGGGCTTGATCAAAGCTCGTCCCATAAGTGGAGAAGTCGTCCATAAAGACTTCTACTCCATTACCTATTTGCCGTTGAAATATGCTTAGAACTAATCATTGGAATATGGTAGGGGCATTGCACAAGCCAAAAGGCATTTGTTTGTATGCAAACGTTCCCCAAGGACTGGTGAACATTGTTTTGGCTTGGTCTTCTAGTGCGATTTGTATTTGGTTGTACCCACTATACCCATCCAGAAAACTATAATAGCGATGCCCTGCTATAGTGTCCAAGACTTGGTCAACAAATGGAAATGGGAAGTTATCTTTGAATGTTGCCATATTTAATAACCTAAAGTCTATACATATCCTCCATTTACCTCCTTTTTTCGGTACGATTACAAGAGGACTAACCCACTCACTATCAGCAATAGGGTAAATGGACCCAGCCTTGAGAAGCTGCTTTATCTCCTCTTTCACTATTTGTTTTAACTTCGGGTTCAATCACCTATGGGGTTGCTTGCGAGGTTTCATGGAGGGGTCCGTGTAAATCCTATGCTGGCATATCCTAGGATCTATTCCGGTTAGTTCAGGGTATGACCAGGCAAAGGCTTTTGACCACTTGTTTATCACCTTCAGCAAACTTTCTTTTTGCTTGGGTGTGAGCTTTGCGTTGATGATTATCGGTTTTCCATTTTTAAGGGTCATATTCCAAACAGGTGGGCAATGATTTTAAATCTAGGGGCTTCTTGTTTAAACGTCTCAAGAATCTCCAACTTCCCCCAATTAATGTTTTCAGAGTTAAGGGCTAGAAGTTGGCAATAGACTTACTCTAATACGTCTGTGCTTTCAATGTAAGCACTAGTTATCCCCTCAGCTAGTTCCATGCAGGTTGTCGAGTTGCTCTCTTTATCAGCCATCAGTCACTGGGTGTTTTCTTGTCATGTGGCTGCTGCATATAGGCACTTTTGTATGTCAATATCCTGTGCACACCGATTGCATGCAGACAATGTTAAGCTTCGCATCACCCATGATTTCTGTCACTATATGCGATGCATGGAACTCTCTTCCTCTCAATCTTTCCAAAAGTGTTTTTCTTGGATATTTCTAGGGAAAGATTGCAGATTCCTAGGCATGCATCGATTGTACTTAGCAATGCTCTTCCCATTATGATTGGAAAATCCCCTTTGTCATTGTTTATTTGGATCACCAGAAAATCAGTTGGATATGACCAACCACCCAAAGTGGTAACAATGTCCTCAACCTGTCCCAAAGGAACAGTGATGGACTAGTCAGCCAACTCTAAGCGGATATTGCTCTTCTTGAGTGGAGGCAGGTTCCAGGTTTTATACAATTCTTGTGAGATTAAGTTGACTCTGGAGCCTGAGTCAAGGAGAGTCTTATGGGGTTCATTCCCAGCGACTTGGAGATATACTAGGGGGACCCTGGGATTAGATAATTTCTTGGGAAGGTGGCCTACTTTAATCTAGTCGGTAACAATATGTGTTAACATAACTGTATGCATTAGGCACGATTTTTTATTTGAAGGGGATCCCGAAACTTTGTTTGGTATGGTGGTGTTTAGATGTTCAACTGCTTGTGAGGGTGAGGGCTTATTTGGATTTTTGGTCCTGGAGAAGGATCTTTTCGGCATAACATGGTTAGGACCAATTGAGGGTGAAGGATTGGAAGCCCTCGTAACATTGGGTTGTTGCAGTTGAGTGGGAAATGCCTTTGGCATTGTTGGAGCGGTTGGTGGTGGAGCCATTGGCGTGAGAGGCGTGGATGGATTTGGAGGATGGGATACATGCGGAGTGTCTCTTCCAGGAGGGGAAGTTTGAAAATATTCCTGAACTGGGTAGTGACGTTGTGGAGTTGTGTAACCCATAGGGTTACTTGGAGGGATCGACTGCTGGCAAGGGTATTGATGTTTCGGTGGTGGCATCCCCCATGACTGTGGGTATTGCCACTGCTAATGTTGTTTGACAGGTTGTGGTGGAGTTCCACTTGGATAGTATGTTAATGGTTGGTGGAACTGTCTTGGGTTACCTTGGGGATAAGGTAACCTTTAGGGTGTCTGTCGTCTGTTCAGTCTTGGATTGAGTACATACACCCCAGACTCTTGTAGATGTGAAATGTTGGACAACATCCCTTAGGATGGTCATAGTAGCAGATCTCACATCCATCGTCATCATCTATGTCTAAATCCAAAACCTCATTGGGGATAGTAATTTTCCCCTTACCCTTGTTATGTGCAGGGCCTAAATCTCTCCGCTTTATCTTACCTTTGTCACTACTTCGTTTCTCCTTAGACTCTTCTATGATTTTCAAGACACTTTCAAGTCTTGAGTCTAAGGGATCCCATAATTGATCCATCTTAGCCGATACTTCTGTTGTTAATTTTTGAATCGGCAATGTTTTTCTGTTCACGAACTCCTCAAGTGGTGACTCATCCTCCTCATCACAAAATTTCACTCCCTTCTTTTGAAGGGAGGGGTCGCAGTTGTATTCCTCCAAACTTTCCCTTTTGCATAGCTCACCTTCTTCTTTTGCTACTTACTCCAACAAGTGATGAACTTCATGGGCCCTGAGTTGTGATAGTCTCCCTTGGGCATAAGTCCCAAGGGTTCTTCTAGTCTCATGCCTTAGCCCATCTACGATGTGGCGAAGTTGATCCCACTGTGCGTATCCATGGCCTGGGCAACGATGTAATAATGTGTAGTAGCGGGCCATGGCAGCATCCAAGGGTTCGTGATTTCTTTGCTTCCATCCTTGGATCTGCTTACGCAAATTGGACACTTTGGAGTACATCTGATACTTATCGTTGAATAGTTCTAACATTGTACTCCACCTCCTGATGGTTTCCGGTTCTAAGGACCGGTACCAGCTCTTTGCTTCCTTGGTGAGTGTCCTAGAAAACAACTTAAGTTTCTACCACTCGTTCTCAATGTTTTTCAAGGCACAGGCATCATGGAATTCCTGTAAATGATTTTGCGGATCTGCATTGTATCCCCCTTCAAATTGTGGGATGTTGTTCATGTCTAAACACATGATCTGACTATCTTTTAAATGCCTTGTGGAAATTCTAACTACCTCCATTATATCAAGCATACTTCAGGTTACAAGTAGGGGCTCATCATGATCGTCTCTTTCATGACGCCTATGATGTCTTCGTTATTCCCTATTTTCCCTTCATTCATGCCCTTGTCCTCTCTCTCGACTCTCTCGTCGAGGTCTCTCATTTTTCTTACCTTTATCCTCTCGGTTGTGTTCATGATGGCTGTGCCCGTATGTGGAAGGAGAGGGTGAGTGATGTGAAGAAGGGGAAGAAGAAGGGGAACCATCGCCATGACAATGTTTCTTGCCTTCTCTTCGGCTGCTATAGCCCCGATCGTGGTGATGATCTATGTGCCCGTCCTTAGCATGAGTGGTTGTTCTCTCTATGAATAGTTGGTGTTCACGAGCATCAGAACCAGGGTTATGTATCATTGATCGTAGGTTCTGATGCCCAACCTCCTCACCATCGTTAGGAGGGGGAACATCATTTGCTAAAGAACTCGTTATAAGGGGTTCCTCATCTCCTATTTCGCTAAGGACGTGCAGACCTTTGCCCTTCAATAGTGTATGTTGGCTCTCTTGCCTTGAGTCCCTCATATGTTGTGCTTCTGTGGGATAATAATCCCTTGAGTTAAAATCTTCTGCAACGTATTCAGTGTATAATTCTGTCATGCCAATCTGTGCTAAGGCACAGAGAAGCATGTTTGGAACTGCACGATCTGGAGGTAACACTATNGACTGTCTCGTGTATGGTCCTTAGGTGGTGAGTTGCTCTTGTTAGAAGAAGATATTTTTATCGGTGTGCTATTTCATTGTTATATAATTTTTTATCTTGATTAACCTGAAGGTTCGTTTAGGCTCCCAACGATGTCAATGATATCCTTTATGTTCTATTTAGCGCACAAACACTTAGTCCCTGGCAACAGCGCCAATGATGAGTGGCCAGGTACCCCTACACTCAACCATATGAAACGAGCGTAGCACCCACGATCCGGTTGAACTCCGTAGACTAAGTGCCTACACGCCCCATGGAGCACTTGGGGTTAATCATTTGTTATCTTCCCAGACTTGTAGTTGTCACGGTGTATGGTTAAGTAAGTCCTTGGTATATGATTTTTATATCTTTTTATGTTTTATGTCCTATGCTATCGAGGTGAAGGGTTGAAGAAACTAACTAACTCTAACTAATGAACTAAGTCTAAATTACCTAGTGTCAGCATCCATTCCCATTTACTGTACACACCCTGAACCAATGCAACCGTGGCTACCAATGCTAATCATTGCTAAGATCACCACACGTAACGCACGTGCTCTAAGTGGTCGTACTAAGGCACTTAACTAGGAGGAAAGGGTTGAGAGAATATAATCTAGCCTAAGTGTGATGAGCAGCCGATTCCTTGACTAACCGTACACATCTTTGTGCACGAATATCATTGGGATTACCAAGCGTAGATCCTGAATACGCCATTGGGTTACCAAGTAGTCACACTAGATGCTCGTAATTAAGTCGTACTCATACTACGTTGCGATGAGCAGTCGATTCCTTGACTATCCGTACACATTCTTAGATGCTCGTAATCAAGTCGTACTCATTCCACATTCTAGGAGTTTAAGGGTGAGAGAGAAAGCAATACATAAAATCCTATTCCATGCACTGCAAGGTTTATCTAGGAAGTTCGTCTTTATTGCGGTACACAACTTGTGTTCAGGTACAATGTTGCTCGAATAAAGATTGGTTCACTTTAGGACTCCTACTGCGGGCACATGGAAAATATTCTATCTTTGGAGTGATCAAACTACCAGGGTTTCCCTACTTCTAGCCCAGGATGATGAAACGAGGGAGAGTCGCCTCTTATTTATAGACTTGGCGACGGACCCCGATATCATGTATGCGATATCGCAGGGGACAACGCAATATCACGGCTGCCACGATATCGCGTACACGATATTGTGGCCTATGCGATATCACATCTCATCACCACCTTTAAACACGTGATTTATGCAATCGAAAAAATGCATTGAAGTGGTTAAGAAGCCATTAAGCTAGTTCCAGGGTTATTCTAGAAAAGCTATCGAGGTAAATATGATTAAAGCTAAAGGTAAGCAACATGTAACGCTATTCTAGAGCTAAAGAACTCATCTAGATAAAAAAAAAATATAGCTCTAAATAAATGCTTTACAAAGAAACAAAAGCACAACAAATCTCAATATACATGGATTATCATGCAACAATCTTCCCCTTTTTGAGATTGGATGAGTTCTCATAAAAACAAGTCAGAAAACCTCGAAAAAGGAACATACATAGCCAAAAACTAAAATCATCATGCAAATAACAAACAAATACTTGAAAAGCATAGAGTAGTACGCATCAAGTTAATCAAGAGAATTAGACAACCAGCAAAAGACACAAAACTCATACAATTCAAGCATAACATAGTACACGTATAGAGATCACTCAAAAATAATACATCCTACAATACAATAATAGTACATCAGTGTAATCCTGCAAAATAATAATAGTGCATTAGTCCAAACATAGAAATCTCCTTTACATTTTTGATAAAACAATTCATACATAGCACATACACATATCATACATCAATAACTCTCCCCTTTTTGTCAAAAAATGGTGAAACAAAGCTCCTCCTAAAAGCTAATAAAATAAGCTCAAAACACAAGTAGCAACATAGAGCACATCATAGAAAATAGAGACAAAATAGTGCATCACAAAGTATAGGCATACAATGAGATAGAGCATAATATCGAAACATAACAATGGATATCCACAAGAGCTTTTGGATGAACCGAGAGGATTTTAAAGAGCTTGAAGCAAAGTTAAGAAGAGTGGAGGCAAAGAGAGATTAGGCATTAAAAGACATTCAAGAAATAATAGAGTATGAGAGGAGTAGAGAAAAATGGAAAGCCTAAGATAGATTTATTAAGGAGATGGAAAGGATTATGATACGAAAATAAGAGGAATGCCTAGAGTGTGGTAAACAAAGGCCATTAGCATCTAGACTACTAGAAATAAGAAAAGGCTATACAAAGTAGGATATAGAAAATCTACACTTCACTCATGAATTGCTTGAGTTGCTTCACATACCAATCTTGAAGCCAAAAGCAAAAACATCCTTAGGACATGATATTTATAAGGGGATGCATGAGTCCACTGGATATGGCTCAGAAGATTCCACTGATTCCGCATGGGCTCCTAGGTTTTCAACTGCTTCTAAAATCATTGTCATTCCTACAATGGTTACTTACCTACTCCCCTTGAAAAAAGCTTGTTAGTTTAGAATAAATCCCTAACCTAGCATTAGGTACTATAGTTACTTCATGTATGGCTAGGTAAGGTAGTGATACCCAACAATGTTCTGAGATACATGAATCTTTCTTTGCTTAATGCTTTTGTAAAGATGTATTCCCTTTGTTCTTTGTAGAAGATATATGATAGTTTAATAGTTTGCAATTTGACTTGATCTCTAAGAAAATGATATTTAAGTTCAATGTGTTTGATTTTTGCATGAAGAATAGGATTTCTAGAAATAGAAGTAGCAGCATTGTTATCACAATGAATAATTATTGGATCAAAAAATATTATACCAAAAATTTTAAGTACCTCCCTCATCCAAAGGATCTGTGTGTAGAAATATGAGGCTGCAACATATTCTGCTTCAATTGATGAGAGGGCTACAAAGTTTTGTTTCTTGTTAGCCATGATACTAGTCTATTGCCAAGAAAATGACAATTCCACTAGTTAATTTTTGATCATCTTTATTTCCAACACAATTTGCATCAATATATGCTTGAAATTCAAAATTTTAGCTCTTTGCATACCATAACCCATGACAAGCAGTGCCTTTCAAGTAGCACAGGACTATTTTTGTTATCACAAGATGTGATTCTTTAGGTTTTTATTGATATCTAGAGATTAGACCAACAACAAAAGCTATATCAATTCTACTAGTGGCAGCATAATGCAAGCTTCCTACAATAGATCTTTATAGTGTAGCCTCAATGCCTTTCCAACTTCATCCTTACAAAGATGTACATTTATGCTGAAAGGAGTGCAATAGATTTTAGCTTTTATCATGCCAAAGTGCTTAAGCATCTACTAGATATATTTGGTTTGTGAAATGAAGTCTCACATTTGAGTTTCTAAATGTATAGGCCTAGAAAATATGATAATTCCCTTATCATGGACATCTTAAATTTTGACTTCATAGCTTTAACAAATT
Organism: Gnetum montanum; assembly: GCA_015680685.1. NCBI lineage: Eukaryota > Viridiplantae > Streptophyta > Gnetopsida > Gnetales > Gnetaceae > Gnetum > Gnetum montanum. The sequence continues at coordinate 1,044,334 of MNCI01006783.1, read as the reverse complement.
TTGTCCCCAAACTTGAGCTAGTTCCTTCAAACATGATGCCATCAAAATAAATTTATGCAACTAAAAAGTTTGTATCATTCTTTTTAATGTAAAGAGTATTGTCCAAAGGAGCGTTTAGATATCCATTTTCAACAAGATAGGAATCAAGCTTTGCATACCACATTCTGGGGGACTTGTTTTAAACCATATAGAGATTTGTGTAACTTATACATATGATTTGGCTTTTTTGTATCAACAAATCCTTCTAGTTGTGTTATGTATACTATTTCTTTATTTCTCCATTTAAGAATGTAGACTTCACATCCATTTGATAGAGCTTAAAACCTTGATAAGCTACATATGCTAATAGCATCCGAATAGATTCTAGTCTTGCAACTAGGGCAGATGTGTCTTGAAAATCAAGCCCTTCTATTTGTGCAATGCCTTTTACAACTAATCTTGCCTTGTTCTAAGTTACCTTACCATGCTCATTTAGTTTGTTTATAAAGACCCACTTAGTTCCAATGACATTAGCTTCTTTGGATCATGGAACAAGCTCTCAAGTGTTGTTCTTTGCAATCTACTTCATTTCTTCATTCATGGAATTCTTCTAATCTTCATTCGCAAGAGCTTCCCTAACTATTAGTGGAATGGAAAAAGCAAGGCAACATAATAATAAGCCATGATCTATTATTTTAGCCCCGTTCCTCCTTATTTTCTGTTTAAGCGATGTTATGAGAATATCTACAATGGATCTAAACCTTTGTATTCTTCTTCTCAAAACATCTTCAAGTGTAGCTTCTTGTTTTATTTTTGATTCATCCATTGAGGCTGGTTGTCCTTCATCAATCTCTTCAACTTGTTCAGATGTCATGACTCCATCATCATTTTCTTCTTCTTTTGCATTCATACCTTTCTCAGTTGTAATGTTAGTACTCTTTGATTGTTCATCGATCCTTACATGTGATGTCCCAACAATTTTTAAATTTTTCAAATTTAGACAACAATAAGCTTTTGATTGACTTGAACAACCAATAAATATACTTTCATCACAACAACTATTAAGTTTACGAACATTATCTTGGTTTTTAAAATAACACTTACTACCAAAAATTTTGTAATATTGAATATTATCTATTTTCTCATACCATTTTTGGTAGGGAGTTTTACCATTATCAACTCTTACCAAGCATCTCTTGATGATGTATACTATTGTTCTAGTTGCCTTGTTCCATCAATATTTTGGTATATTCTTTTCATTCATCATGGATCTAATCATTTCAAGTATAGTCTTATTTTTGTGCTTTGCAACACCATTTTGAGGATCATAGAACTTAGAATTGTGGGGGGGAGATGAATAAGTTTCCCAGATCTAAAATTCTTCAACATAAAGCACACATCAATTTTACGTGGCTCCCAAACTTGGGTACTCCACACTTGGAGGATAGATTGCTTGCACACCTCTAGACTTTGTTTCTCTCAAAATGTGGTTTGAAGGGTACCACACCCTGTACAAGCTCTAAGCTTCACTCTAGAGTGATTTGATGCCACAAATTCACTCAACCTGGCTAGGTTCCAACAAGCTTAAAATGTGGTTTCAAGGATCCCACACCTTTACAAATTGAGCTCCACATAGAGTGTTGTGATGTGGCACCAACCACTTAATCCCAATGGGATCCCAACAAGCTCAATGATGATGCCTTCTTGCAAGAAGCACATCAACCCCAGCAAGGCAACAAGAAAGAGAAAAATACACAAGGAAAGAATGTAACTAACTTTACAAAGTCATTGTAGTTGAAGCTCACTTCAATACAATAAGAAATACTACAAGTAACTGATATGTCAATGAAGAACAAATTACAATTTCAAAGAATAGATAATTAGGAGCTTGAATATTAATAGTGTTTACATCATTCCCAAGAAGTTTGATGTCTTCTTATAGCATTGGAGTTTCCAAGGACACCTCAAAATGCATGTAATGGTCACCTAATGGCTAGTGTAGACATCTCCTTTGAGATTGGGACATCTTTCTGAAACCAATCTCAAAAATAGGGAGACATCTCTTCTAAAAGTGAGATGTCTTCTTTTCAAAGGAGACATCTCCTATTTTTGGAAGACATCTACTCTTCAAGGGAGACATCTTTGGGAAGACGTCTCTTAGGAGATGTCTACTCTATAGGGCCAAAAACTGAAATTACTCATTTTGATGCTTGGAGCCTCTGTATGCTTTCAAACAAGTCCGCATAGACCTTATAACCTTATAGACTCATCAAAATGAGTCAAAAACACTCCAAAACATGCCAAAATAGCCAAGAATCATCTACACAAAAATCAACACAAACAGACACATTTAGCTTGAATTCTTCATACTTGTTCATGCTTCCTTAAGCCGCTGTAATCCCAACTTTGTCATCTTTTTCTAGCGCTCATTTTGAGTCCTTTGCACTTGCTCCTAATTTTCTTATGAGGTCCTTGTCCATGCCTATTATGAAGTATTTGTCCTAATCTTTCTTCTTGCCATTACTCTATGAAGTCCTTGTTCATTGCTTATGAAGTCCTTGTCCATAATTTTGTCCTATAAACACATCACAATGCAAATACCCTTTATTTTCCAATTTTTTTAAGGTTCGACATACCAAAAGATCAACACATTTTTCTTAGATGCTCTTGCAACTAAAAATTATCTCTTGATACCTAAATTTTTTCAAAGCTCATAAAATTTGTTTGAGATGAACTCACCTCCATTATTAGTCCTAATAGCTTTTATTTTAAGTCTTGTTTCAATTTCAACCATTGTTTGAAATGCTTTAAATCATTAAAAGACTTTAGATTTTTTCTCAATGCATGTAAGCCAACACATTCTAGTATAATCATCTATAATAAGGAAAAAATATGTACTACTGTCAAAGCTAGCTACATCAAAGGGGTTGCACACATCCATATGCAATAATTCTAGTTTATTTTTGCAATGAAAGTTCACTGGCTTAAAAGTGGCTCTAGTTTGTTTACCATGTTGACATGAAGAACATATCTCTTCCAAGTGACTTAACTAGGGCATACCTTTAACACTTTGAGCTTTGATTAAGGTATGTATATTTCTTAAGCTTAAGTGTCCTAGCCTTTGGTGAAGTTAGGCATTAGGGCTACTCATTATTGAATATAAAATCTTTCCTACTTGAGTAACATAATCTTTAAGATCTTTTTGAGCATTTTATAAAATACATTTCTCATTTGTACAGCTTTTGTTATACCTTTTTCTTGAAAACTATCATAAGCTTAGCAAGTTATAGTGTAAACCATCTACCAAATAAATAGTATGGACCTCAAGAAAATGATCATAAATCACATGCAAAAAATACCTCTTCCAAGTGACTACTTGGGGCATACCTTTAACACTTTGAGATTTGATTAAGACATGTATATTTCTCAAGCTTAAGTGTCCTAGCCTTTTATGCCACAATCCACTATTATTCATCTCAGAAATAAGAGTAAGACATTGGGGCTGTTCATTTTCCTGCTAGAGTAACATAATCTTTAATATCCTTTTGAGCATTTTCAAAAATACATTTCTCATTTGTAAAGCTTCTATTGTAACCTTCTCTTGAAAACTATCCTAAGTTTAGCAAGTTATAGTGTAAGCCATCTACAAAACAAACATTATGGACCTCAATAAAACTATCATGAATCTTAAATGAGCTGATACCTCTTACCACAGCTTTACCTTTATCATCAAACATTACTTTCCCCTCATTGAAGTATTTAGAGTGATAAATTTTGATTTGTCTCCAATTATGTGTTGAGAGCAACTGTTGTCAAGAAACCATGTCTTTGGAATGTAAGAGCTTTCTAAGGAAAGCCATACAAGAAAATCTCTTTTGTGGATTAGCCTTCAAACTTATCTTCCTATTCTATTATTTCTTGAAGCTAGGTTAGTAGTGTGGGAAGAAGGCATAAATCTATAGTATGAAAAAATCTTGATTTTGCATTCTCTATATCTATGTCCTAGATTTCCTTAATTATAACAATAACCTTGAAAGAAACTTGATGTTTTTTTTGGACCATACTTGATGATTGAAATTCTTAGACTATGAAAATTTCCTTTACTTGTTTGTTGGCTAATCATCTGTGACTACAATTGTGGTTGTGGTTTTTGTGCTTGAACATGCATCTTTTGAGTTGGATTTTTTATTGAATAAAACCCTTTTGAAGATAAAGCTCATAGATGAGTCCTCTTTTATCATTATTTGATCATCCATTATTGATGATATCCTTAAGCTGTTCTAAGTTGCGGGTAAGCTTGCTAAATAAATTAGACGTGATCTAGGTAGCCTTACCTTTTATGTCATTTTTCAACATCATTATTTCTTCCTTAAGCTTCAAATATTTTTGTTTAGCTTCTTCAAGTTTCATCTTATAGCTTTTGATTTCTTATTCATTTTCTTTTAAAATTTTGTCCAATTTCTTATTGACCTTGACTACCATCTCTAATTGTTCCATTAGTCCTTAAAAATCAATATCCTCTATTTCCTCATATTTAGTTTCCATTAAGTTTGATTCATCTCCATCTTTGCTTAGACCTGTAGTCTCACTAGTGCTAAGAATGTATTTCTCACTTAGGTTAGTATACATAAAGCTTTGAAAATCATCCTCAGAATCATCGTCTTCAAGAATGGATAGAATTAAAAATAAATCTTGAGTAATAATAATAGTATCATTAACTATTATATCAATATAGGCAAAATGAATAAGATAATTCTCTTCAACATTCTCAATTTTGGTACTAATCTCTAAATGCTCTAATTGACTCTAAATCTCAGCTAATTGAGCTTTTAGTTTATCAAATGTGTACCAAGTATTCTTTGGTCTAAACATGGTGGTTTGATTTTCTTGATTTACTTCATCCTTTTTCTTCTTTGGACACATAACAATCTTATGATCTATTTCATCACAATAACAATAAGAAAAAGATTTTGTTAGTTTCTTATCAGCCTTAATCTTTTTGTGCTTCCTAAGCTCTCTGGCAAGATTAGTAATCTCTTTATCAAAATCTGAATTTGATGTTGATGATTTCTCTTTTTGTTAAGCTTTCTTAGCATTAGCTTTAAATGCAATCTACTCTTGGAAACTAGAAAAATGAGCTCCTCCTTTTTTGATCTTAAAAGCTAAGAGAATACTGTAGAGTCTAGTTATTGCCAACCTGGAGAGATCTTTTGCCACTTCTATGGAAGATATTTTGGCCTCAAATCTAGCTAGAAAAATAGATAATATTTTCTAACAAACTATTTCTTCATACTATTTTTCACCAAGCATAGTCATCTCATCGACTATCTCATCTACTTAGCAAAACAATTTGCTAATACTTTCACTTTCTTCCATTCTTAAAGTGTAAAAGAGTGCTCTCATAGATAGCATCTTGGACTTCTTCATGTTTTCATCTTCTTAATAAATAATATTTTCTAATAAACTATTTCTTCATACTATTGTTCACCAAGCATAGTCATCTCATCAACTATCTCATCTACTTAGCTAAACAATTTGCTAATACTTTCACTTTTTTCCATTCTTAAAGCATTAAAGAGTGCTCTTATAGATAGCAGCTTGGACTTCTTCATGTTTTCATCTCCTTCATAAATAAGATTTTCTAGCAAACTATTTCTTCATACTGTTGTTCACCAAGCATAGTCATCTCATCAACTATCTCATCTACTTAGCTAAACAATTTGCTAATACTTTTACTTTCTTCCATTCTTAAAGCGTTAAAGAGTGCTCTCATAGATAGTAGCTTGGACTTCTTCATGTTTTCATCTCCTTCATAAATTGCTTGAGGATGCTACCACATATCTCTAGCTGATTAAAGATGTGTAATCTTCATGCACATAGCTCTATCTAAGCCACATACTAAAGCCTTCATAGCTCGAGCATCATGCATTTGTTGTTCCTTTACTGACTACCTTTCATATATTAGCCCCATGAGCCAGTAGATATGTTTTCATTTTATACTTCCAAAGAGAATAATTTGTACCATCAAACCATGGATCTTTGTTGGATGAGAATCACTTATTTTGTACCATAGCCAAGGAAAAATATCAACATAAACTATTAAATCTAATAGTGTTGACTAGGCTCTCATACCAATTGTTAATTTTT
>MNCI01006783.1:1017332-1029336 GCA_015680685.1 Gnetum montanum | reverse complement strand
CCTATATTTGCTAATTGTCCTTGTTAATATTTTAGTAATCTCCTAGTTAGTGACCTCGGCTTGGCCATTAGCTTGGGGGTGATAAGGTGTAGTCAATTTATGTTCAACCCCTAAGCGTTGCATCAACTTCCTAAAGGTTGCGCCTATGAAGTGTGTTCCATTATCTGAGATAAGTGCATGTGGTACACCAAACTTGTTTACAACTTGTTGTTGCACAAATTGTGCAGTGGTAGATGATGTGCAATTTGTAACAGTAGTTGCTTCAGCCCATTTTATTAGATAGTCTACATCAACAATGATGTAAGCTTTTCCATTTGACATTGGTGTAATGGGCCCCATAAAGTCTATTCCCCAAATGTCGAAGGGTTCTAAAGGTTGAATCCATTGTTGTGGATCCTTCATTCTAGCAGGCATTTCTCCATCACATTGACAGCGCTCGCAGGATTGGACAAATTGATGGGCATCCCAAAATACTGTTGGCCAGTAATATCCTACAAGTAGGATCTTAATAGTTGTTCGTCTCCCTGCATAGTCGCCTCCACAAGGGCCCTTATGAGCATCTTGGAGAACTCTTAGTTGGTCCATATCGGGCACACACCATCGAACCAAGCCATCAGGATAGACTTTGTAAAGTTGTTTGTTGATCTTCATGAAGTACTTAGCTCTGTGTTTCTTTCTAAAGTCCAACTCCTGTGGTGTTTGTTGGGAAAGGAGATACGTGAGAATGCTACTATACCAATTTGTTTCCATGGGTTGGTTATTCACTACACTAGCAAAGAGGGCTTCACCAAGAAAATGATCAGATATGGCATATTCATCCTCTTTTCTATCCCAATGCAACCGAGATAAATGATCTGCAACTACGTTCTTGGTGCCCTTTCGATCGATCATCATTAGATCGAACTCTTATAGGATTACCAACCATCGTATAATATGAGGGCTAACCATTGGCTTGTTCATGAGGAACCTGATTGCACTATGATCTATATGGATGAACACTTTGTAACCTAATACATAGTACCTAAACTTATCCAGTGCAAACACTACAACCATTAATTCTTTTTCTATAGTTGTGTAGTTAAGTTGTGCACTAGCGATACTCCTACTTGCACAATGGATGTAGTAAGGACGTTTTTGATCATCTAACTATGTATGTATGACTCCCAAGGCATAATTGGATACATTAGTCATTATATGGAATGGTCTGGACTAGTTTGGGGCTTGTAGGATGGGATTTTCCACAAACTTTTGTTTCAGAGTTTGGAATGCTCATTCACATTTCCTAGTCCATTCGAATGATGCATCCTTCTTCGTTAGTTCAACCAATGGTTTGGCAATCTTGGAGAAGTTCTCAATAAATCTCCTATAGTAGCTAGTGTGTCCAAGGAATGACCAAATGTCTTTGATAGTTTCTGGTTGTCAGGTGATTCCTTGGATGACCCTAACTTTATCTAGGTCTACCTCTATTACTGAATGTGAAATCTTATGCCCAAGTACTACACCTTCTTGGACCATCACATGGCTTTTCTGCCAGTTGAGCCTTAAGTTGGTCTCTACGCATCTTTTTAGCACTTGCTCTAATCGGTTCAAGGCTTGATCAAAGCTTGTTCCATAAGTGGAGAAGTCATCCATAAAGACTTTTACTCCATTTCCTATCTGCTATTGGAATATGCTTAGAACTAGGCATTGAAATGTGGCAGGAGCATTGCACAAGTCAAATGGCATTTGTTTATATGCAAACGTTCCCCAAGGACTGGTGAACATTATCTTGGCTTGATCTTCTGGTGAAATCTGTGTTTGGTTGTATCCACTATAACCATCTAGAAAATTATAATAGCGATGCCCTGCTATGGTGTCTAGGACTTGGTTAATGAATGGCAATGGAAAGTGATCATTGAATGTTTCCATGTTCAGCAGCCTAAAATCTATACACACCCTCCATTTTTCTTCCTTTTTAGGCATGATCACCAGAGGGCTAACCCATTCACTATCATCAATGGGATATATGAACCCAACCTTAAGAAGTTCTATTTCTTCTTTTACTATTTGTTTCAATTTTGGGTTCAATCACCTCTGCGGTTGTTTCTGAGGTTTCATGGAGGGGTCCATGTAAATCCTATGCTAGCATATCCTAGGATCTATTCCAGTTAACTCGAGGTATGACTAGGAAAAGGCTTTTGACCACTTATTTATCACTTTCAATAGTCTTTCTTTTTGTTTGGGAACAAGTCTTGCATTGATGATCAACAGTTTTCCATTTTCGAGGGTCCTATACTTCAGACCAGTGGGCAATGGTTTTAAATCTAGGGGCTCTTATTTAAATCTCTTATGAATTTCCAACTTCCACCAGTTGATGTTTTTAGGGTTAAAGCTTGGAAGTTGGCAACGAACTTGCTCCAGTGTGTCGATTCTTTCAATGTAAGCACTAGTTATTCCCTCAGTTAGTTCCATGCATGTTAGTGAGTTGCTCTGTTGATCAACCATCAGCCACTGGGTGACTTCTTTTTGTGTGGCTACTGCATACAGGCACCTTTTTATATTGATGTCTTATGCATACCAATTGAATGCAGGCAATGCTAAACTTTGCATAACCCATGATTTCTGCATGCAATGGCACCTCGTGTCACTGTATGCGATGCATGGAACTTTCTTCTTCTCGATCTTTCCAACAGTGTTCTTCTTGGATATTTTTAGGGAAAGATTGCAGATTTCTAGGTGTGCATCTATGGTACTTAGCCATGCTCTTCTTGTTATTATTGGGAAGTCCCCCTTACCATTGTTTACTTGTATCACTAGGAAATCAGCTAGATACAACCACCCACACACAGTGGTAACAATGTCCTCCACCAGTCTCAAGGGGATAGTGATGGACTGATCGGCTAGCACTAGTCGAATGTTACTCTTTCTCAAAGGTTCTAGGCTTTATACATCTCTTGTGATATTAGGTTGACTTCGAAGCCTGAGTCCAAAAGAGCCTTACATGGTTCATTCCCAATGACTTGGAGATAGATTAGAGGACTTCTAAGATTAGAGAATTTTCTGGGAAGGTGGCCCATCTTAATCCAATCAGTAATGACATGTGTTAACATAACCGTATGCGTTAAGCTCAATTTTTGGGTTGAAGGAGGTCCTAAAGCTTTACTTTGTAGGAAGGTGTTCAGATGTTTAACCACTTGTGATGGTGAGGGCTTGGTTGGATTGTTGGTTCTGAAGAAAGATCTTTTCTGCATAAGGTTGTTGGAACCAACTACAGGTTGAGGATTCATAGCCCTCGTGACATTGGGTTGCCGCGGTTGAGTGGGGAGTTCCCCTTGCATTGTTGGAGTAGGTGGTAATGGAGCTATCGGTGTGAGAGTTGCGGATGGGTTCAGAGGATGGTATGTTTGTGGGTTATCTCTCCTAGGAGAAGGAGTCCTATAATACTCTCGAGCTTGGTAGTGACGTTGTGGTGTCACATGACCAACAGAGTCACATGGACAACGTAATAGCCATATGGATCTGGTTGTTGGTAAGGGTATTGTTGCCTTGGTGGTAGCATCCCCCATGACTGTGGGCATTCCCATTGCTGGTGTTGCTCAATAGGTTGTGGTGGAGTTCCACTTGGGTAATATGTTAAAGGTTTGTGGAACTACCTTGGGTTACCTTTGGGATAAGGTAACCATCGGGGTGCTTGTTGTTTGTTAAGTCATGGGTTGAGTGCATACACCCTAGACTCTTGTGGGTGTGAGATTACTGGACAACATCCCTTAGGATGGTCATATTGGCATATCTCACATCCACCATCATTGTCTATATCAGAATCCACAACCTCTTCGGTTATGGCCATTTTACCCTTACCTTTGTTACATGTGTGATCCATGTCCCTCTTTTTCTTTTTGTCATAGTCACTACCTCACTCCTTAGACTCCTCTACAATTTTAAGAACGGTTTCAAATCTACTATCTAGAGAGTCCCACATATGGTCTACCTTTGTTGACACTTCTGTTGTTAATTTTTGGAGTAGCAAAGTTTTCCTATTCACCATGTCTTCGAGTGGTGACTCTTCCTCCTCCTCATAGAATCTCACTCCCTTTTTTGGAGGGAAGGATCATGGTTGTACTCTTCTCCACTTTCTCTCTTACGTAGCTCCCCTTCTTCCTTGGCTACTTACTCCAGTAATCTATGGACCTGATGGGACCTAAGCTTTGATAATCTCCCTTGGGCATATGTTCCAAGGGTTCTCCTGGTTTCATGCCTTGATTCTCTAGAGTGTCCTCATCCTCACTCTCGACTCTCTCATCGAGGTTTCTCACTCTATTTACCTTTATCCTCATAGTTAGGTTCCTTATGAATTTTTCCTGATACTGAAGGAGAGGGTGAATGTGACGATGAAGGTGAAGAAGAGGGAGAACCATCGCCATGACGATGTTTCCTACCTTCTCTTCGATGGTCTCAGACCTGATCATGATGATGATCAGACTGCCTGNGTACAACTATGACATGCCTATTCGTGCAAGAGCACGAAGGAGCATGTTGGAGACTGCTCGGTCTAGAGGCAATACTATGTTACCCTCCAAGTCTCTCCAACATAGTTGTTCATCTTGATGGAGAATAAAGGTAAAGTCAAGTACATATTCATCATGATGAATATATACCACATGGAACTGTTGAGGAATTGGTGGATCTTGGTTACGTGTGTTGTGCCACCGATTATCTCTTATGTTGGTCCTAGGCGGTGAAGTGCTTTTGTGCAAAGAAGAAGACATTTTAGTTTTGTTCGGTGTGCTATTTACCATTGTCTTATTTTTCTTTTGATCAACCCTAAGGGTTCATTCCAGTGTCCCAACGATGTGAATGATCTCCTATGTTCTATGTAGTGCACAAACAACTAAGTCCCTGACAATGGCGCCAATGTTGAGTGGCGAGGTATCCCTACACTCAACCATACAAATATGAGCGTCTCATGAGCGATTCGGTCGAACTTCAAGGACTAAGTGCTTACGCGCCTTAATGGAACACTTAAGGTTAATCAATCGTTGTCTTCCCAAACTTACTTGTATTGTTATGATTGTATGGTTAAGTAAGCTTGAGGTATATGATTTTTACATCTTTTATCTTTTTAATGTCTTATGCTAATAGGATAAGGTGAAGAGAACTAAGTGACTAACTTTCCTTAACTATTCACTAACTAAGTTCTAATTGTCCCAACATCAGTATCCGTTCCCACTTGCCGCACACACCCTGAACCAGTGAAATGCTACTAGGATTACCAAATGCTACTCGTTACTGGGTTACCAAGTGTTACACACATGCTCGAAGCAGTTGTATTGAGTGCAGTTAACTAGGAGAGTCAAGGGTTGAGAGAGATTAATTATCTAGGAAAGCATTTAAACATTTAACAATAATTAATTCCTATTTATCTTAGTCCACCTACTGCAAGGTTTATCAGAAAGTTCTTCTTTATTGCTGTCCAAAAATGTGTGCTTAGGTACAATTTGCTTGAATAAAGATCCATTCACTTTAAGACTCCTACTGCGGGCACATGGAAATTATTCAAACTCTAGAATCTGGAATAGTAAAACTGCTATAGTTTGGCTAAGGGTCTAAGTCTAAGTGCCTAAAACAGGGAAAACCACCTATTATTTATAGACATTGTGGTGGCCTACGATATTGCGTAGGCGATATCATGGGGGCGGACGCGATATCGCGGATGTGATATCACGTATGAGATATCATGGCTCATCAGTTATGGCACATGTGTGGGGTTCCAATAGAGGACCTTATCTCTTAGTTGAAATTTGACTTTCCTAATTCTAAGGTCATAGCCATCAATTAGTTTTCATCTAGCAAGTTGAGATTCATTAATCTTTCTTTTTGTGCTAAACTTAAGTGAAGGTCAATGTCACAAGCTTTTGAAAGTGTATGGAGCTTGAATTGAATAGGAAGAGTTGGTAATTTTCCATACAGTAGCTCATAGGAAGAGTAGCCTATAGGGAGCTTCTAGGTGGAGAAGTGGGCCTAAAGGGCATTGTTAAGTTTCGTGCTCTAGTCCTTCCTATATTTGCTAACTATTCTCATTAAGATCTTAGTGAGTTCCCTATTTATTACCTTAGCCTGATTGTTGGCTTGGGGATGATAAGGTGTTGTTAACTTATGCTCAACTCCCAAGCATTGCATGAGGTTCCAAAAGGTAAAGCCTATAAAGTGGATTCCATTATCAAAAATTAATGCATGTGGCACACTAAACCTATTTACAACATTCTTTTGTACAAACCAAGTAGCAGTAGAAGATGTACAATCAATGACAGCTGTTAATTTTTCCCATTTTGTGCAATAGTTAATAACAACTATGATGTATGCCTTTCCATTTGAAATGGGCATGATAGGACCCATGAAGTTATTACCCTAGATGTTGAAGGGTTCCAATGATTAGATACACTATTGAGGATCCTCCATATGAGTGGTCATTCCACCATTGCATTGGCAACATTCACAAGAGCTGAATAATTGGTAAGAATCCCTAAAAAGTGTTGGCCAATAATATCCTACCATCATGATCTTAATGATCATGTATCTTGTTGCATAGTGGTCCCCACAAGAACCCTCATGAGCATCTTGGAGAACATGCAATTGATCAACATCAAGAACACACCGACGAACCAGAGCATTGACGCACACTTGTAGAGATGCTCATTAATCTCCATGAACCATTTCACCTGGTAAAGAAACTATTGTTTCTTCCTGTGGTCTAGCTCTTATGGCATCTCTTCAGTGAGAAGATATGTGAGAATGCCATTTTACCATTTAGGCTCAATGGAAAATTGTTCATTTATAGCCCCAACAAAGAGGAGTTCATCAAGAAACTAATCAGATAGTGGGCTTTCCTCCTCTTTGTTATCCCATCTCAATTGAGACAAGTGGTTAGCGACCACATTATCAATTCCCTTTTGACCTACCATTATAGGATCAAATTTCTATAAGATTAGCAGCCACCATATGACACAAGGACTCACTATTGGCTTATTCATCAAGAAGAAAATTACACTATGGTCTGTGTGCACGAACAACTTTTATACAATCTCATAGTGCCTGAATCTCTCCAAGGAAAACTTCACGGTCATCAATTCTTTTTCTGTAGTGGTGTAGTTTAGTTATCTATCCACAATGCTTTGGCTTGCATAGTGAATGTAATAAGGACAATTCTGATTATCCAACTATGTAAGCATGACCTCAAAGGCATAATTTGATGTTTCTATCATGACATGAAATGGTTTGGACTAGTCTGGTGCTCGTAGAATTGGAGTTTCTATGAGTTTCTCTTTTAGCTATTGGAATGCATTTTCACATTCCTTGGTCCAAAAAAATGGAACATCTTTCTTTGTTAGCTTGATCAACAATTTTACAATCTTAGAGAAATTCTCTATGAATCTTCGATAGTAACCAACGTGTCCAAGGAATGACCAGACATCTTTTACAATTTTTGGTTGAAGGATAATTCCTTGGATGACCATAATCTTTTTAGGGTCAACCTCAGTTTCTACTTGTGAAATTCTGTACCCCAACACAATGCCCTCTTTGAGCATCATATGGCTCTTTTGCCAATTAAGCCAAAGATTAGTCTCTACACATCTTTTAAGCACTTACTCAAGACGGTCTAGGGCTTACTCAAATGTAGTCCCATAGGTGAAGAAGTCATCCATGAATACTTCTATCATGCTATCGATATTCTACTAAAAAAGGCTCAAGACCAGGCATTGGAATGAACCCTCATCATTACATAGGTCAAATGGCATCTTTCGATACATAAAAGTCCCCCAGGGACTCATGAATGTGGTTTTGGCTTAGCCTTCTAGTGTAATTTGAATTTGGGTATAACCACTATAATCATCCAAAAAGTTGAAGTAGCAATGCCCAAAAATGGTGTCCAACACTTGATTCACAAATAACAATGGGAAGTGATCTTTGAATGTTTCCATGTTCAACAACCTAAAATCAATACAAACTTGTCACTTGCCACCTTTCTTTGGCACTATCACTAGTGGGCTAACCCACTCGCTATTTGCAATGGGATAGATGAACCCTACCTTAAGGAGTTATTCAATTTCTTCTTTGATGATCTACTTCAATTTGGGATTCAACCACCATTGCAGTTGCCTCTTTGGCTTCATGGCTGGATCAATGTAGATACGATGGTACCATATTCTAGGATCAATCCCTATGAGTTTGGGATATGACCGAGTAAAGGCTATTGACCATCTATTAACCACTTTTAGCAGCATCTCCTTTTGTTTAGGAGCAAGATTTTCATTGATTATTACTGGCTTTCCATTTTTCAAGAATGCATATTTCATGCCAGCAGGTAGAGTTTTCAACTCAGGGGGATCTTATTTAAAATTTTTAGAATTTTCATCTTTTTCCAATTAGTATCATTAATTTTGTCAACGGAGAGTTAGCAATGAACTTAATTAAGTTCATCCATGCCTTCCACATAGGCACATGTTAGGATCTCAGTAGGTTTCATGCAAAGTGTTGAGATACTCTTAAGGTCAGCTGTCAGCCACAAGGCGTCCTCTTACTTTATGGCTATTATGTATAGGAACCTTTGAATTTCAAATATATAAGCACACTAACTACATGCTTTGATAGATACATTGTTAATGGCCAATAATTTTTGCACATAGTTGCACCCTATATCCTTGTATGCAATGCATGAAACTTTCTTCCTCTTAATCTTTTCGAATACATTTTCTTTAGAGACTTCAAGGGAAAGATCTCAGATCTCAAATCATGTATCAACAGTACTTAGCCAAGTCCTTTCCATGATGATAGGAAAGTCCCCCTTACAATTGTCCACTCAGATCACCAAGAAATCGATGGGGTAGGACCACCCACAAGTGGTGGTCACAATGTCCTCCACTACTCCCAAGGGAATAGTGATGGATTGATCAACCAACTTGATACAAATGTTATTCTTCTTAAGTGGAGATTGGTTCCGAGCTTTATACATCTCATAGAAAATCAAATTAACATTAGAACTTGAATCTAGAAGAGCTTTGCAAGGCTCATTCCCAGTGATTTGAAGGTAAATATGAGGACTTCTAGGATCAAATAGTTTCCTAAGAAGATGGCTAGCCATTATCCAATTAATTACTACATGAGTTAACATGATGGTATGCACTTTGAAAGGTGTTTGGTTTGAATGGGACTCAAATAGATTAGATGCAAAGGGAGATGGAGAAGCTAAGGGTTTAGTTGGGTTGTTGGTTCAGAAGAAAAGTCTTTTTCATAATCTAGTTTCTAAACCACTTAGTTGAGAAGATGACTATGAGTTAACATTCCTCATTGCCTTGCGTTGTTGCAGCTAAGACAAAATTTCTCCTTACATTGATAAAGTAGGTAGTAACTGGGTTAAGGGTGGAGAAACATATGAAGAAAGATGAGGAGGGTAATATGGATGTGGGTACTCCCCCTTGGGAGATGGAGAATGAGTTTGGTAATACTCAAGAGGGTAGTAGTGCTGTTGGAAGCTGGCATGACTAGAAGAGTCATGCAAAGAAATGGGTTGTTAAATGTAGTACCCAGATGGATCTAGTTGCCTGTAAGGGTATTGATATCTTGGTGGTGGCATCCCCCATGACTATGGATGTTGCCACTACTTGTGATGCTCATATGATTGTGATAGAGCTCCACTTGGATAATAAGCTTGTTGTTGCTAGTGAAACTACCTTGGATTACCTTGAGGATAAGAAAATCTTCTGGGTGCTTACCTTCTTACCAGTCTAGGATTCAGTATGTACATCCCAGACTCCTACAAGTGTGACATGATAGGAAAACATCCTTTAGGATGTTTGTATTAGTAGATATCACATTCACTATGATCATTTGATTTTGTCTCTAACACTTCTTCTACTATAGTAGATTTGTCCTTATCCCTTAGGTAGGCATGTTCAACTTCTCTCCACCTCCTATGGTCATGATCACTACTTTTCTCTCTTGATTATTCTATAATTTTTAGAGTAGTTTGGAATTTTTTGTTCAAAGAATCCCATAATTTATCAATCTTGGCCAATATATCGGAAACATTTTTTTGAATTGGCAAGATTTTTCCCTGCACCACCTCATCAAGTGGTGACTCCTCCTCATTGTTGGAAAATTAGACCTCCCTTTTTCTAATAGAAGGATCCTTCTTATGTTCCTTAGCACTTTCTTGTTTCCTCAGTTCTCCTTCTTCTTTTGCTACCTGTTCTATCAACCTTTGGATCTGATGGGCTCTAAGTTTTGATACTCTTCCTTGGGCATAGATCCCAAGATTTTTTCTTGTTTCTGATCTAAGTCCACTATGATGTGGCAAACTTTTTCCCACTGAGAATAACTATGGCCAAGGCATTAGTATATGAGAGAATAGTATCTACCCATGGGAGTGTCCAAGGTTTCATGTGTTGCTTCCATCCTTGGATCTACCTTCTCAAATTAGACACTCGAGAGTACATTTGATATTTATCATTGAATAGCTTTAGCATTGTACTTCACTTGTGGATGGATTCTAGCTCTAAGAATGGATACCAACATTCTACTTCGAGTGTCCTAGGAAATATCTTTAATTTCTACCAATCATTTTCAATATTCTATAAGGCATAGACATTGTGAAAGGCTTGAAGATGTGTTTGAGAATCAAAGTTATATCCCCCCTCAAATCTAGGGATATTGTTCATGTCAAGTTGCTTGATCTAACTATCTTTCACATGTTTGGTTGGAACTTTTACTACCTCTATAATGTTTAGCATGATTTTAGTGGTAAGCAATGACTCATCATCATCATTATTTTGATGATGCCTATGATGTCCTCTGCTACCCCTTTGTTCATGGTAGTCTCTACAATTATCATTGTCCCATTGTTCACCTTCATCATGGTTGTTCTTTCTGTAGCATCTACCAAAACTAGAAGAGGAAGAAGAAAATGCAGATGAAGAGGATGTAGAGGGAGGAGGACTGCCACCACCATGGTGTCTACCACCTCCTCTATGCTTGTGATGATCATGTTCGTTAGCTTTCTTATCATCTTGATACTTACTCAAGTTCTTGCTTTGGCTCCCACTTTTGCCTAAGCTTGAGTTGTTGATAGTGGGCTACAAATTCTAGTTCAAACCCCCATCACCAATATCAAGGGATGGAGAATCTCCATGTTGAGAACCGCCTAAGGAATGATCCTCATTGTCATTTTGGTTTAGCAATAACAAGGGGTTAGTGAACTTTTTTCACTTTAAATCCTCATGGTGCTTCTCCTAGTGTTAATCTCTCTTGCATTATGTTTCAGTGGGATGATAGTCCTAGTAGTCATGGTCATGCACAACGTACTCTTCTAGAAGATCCTAGATGCTCAACCTCCTAAGAGTTTAGAGTAGCATCTTAGCATAAATCAATTAGAAGGCATAATAATGTTGCCTTGCATATCTTGCCACTGTAGTTGTTCATCCTAATGCAAGATGAAGGTGAAGTTAAGCACATCCTCATCTAGATAAGTATATACCACCTTGCATTTTTGAGGCACTAGCGATTTAGTATCATTGTGCCTATGAGAAGAAGACATTTTGTAATTAGAAAAAGATATTAGTGTGCTTAAATTATCATATTTATTTTTAGAATGATATTTACCTTAGGGTTTATCCAATGATGTTAATGATTTACACTATGCCTAGATAGCACACGTTTTAAAGAAAAAGAGTCTCTGACAACAATGTCAATGATGAGCAATGAATACCCCTATGCTTAACCATATGAATCACTAAGCATTCACGTGTGATCCAATCAAATTCCATGGACCCTTTATCTTTTGATACACTAGTGATGAGTGGCGAGGTACCCCTACACTCAACCATACGAAACGAGCGTAGCACGCGCGATCCGGTTGAACTCCGCAGACTAAATGCCTAAACGCCCCATGGAACACTTGGGGTTAATCATTCATTGTCTTCCTAGACTTACTTTTTGTTGTCACAGTGTATGGTTAAGTAAGTCTGAGGTATAT
>MNCI01006783.1:960430-985501 GCA_015680685.1 Gnetum montanum | reverse complement strand
GCTCAAGTTATTCCCTCAGTTAGTTCCATGCACATTAGTGAGTTTCTCTCTTGATTAGCTATCAGCCACTGGGTGTCTTCTTGTCATGTGGCTGCTGCATACAGGCACTTTTGTATGTTAATGTTTTGTGCACACTAGTTGCCTGCAGGTAATGCTAAACTTTGCACAACCCATGATCTCTGTACGCAATTGCACTCTGTATCACTGTATGCAATGCATGGAACCTTCTTCTTCTTGATCTTTCCAAAAGTGTTCTCCTTAGATATTTCCAGGGAAAGATCGTGGATTCCTAGGTGTGCATCTATAGTACTTGGCCATGCCCTTCCCATTATTATTGGGAAGTCCCCTTTATCGTTATTCATGTGTATCACTAGGAAATCAGCTGGGTACGACCACCCACACACAGTGGTGACAATGTCCTTCACCAATCCCAAGGGAACAGTGATGGATTGGTCAGTCAGCTCTAGGTGAATATTACTCTTTTTTAATGGAGGAAAGTTCCAAGCTTTGTACATTTCTTGCGATATTAATTTGACTCCAGAACCTAAATCTAGAAGGAGTTCTATGATACTCATGGGCTTGGTAGTGATGTTATGGTGTAACGTGACTAATAGAGTCACGTGGAGAGATTGGATGCTACACGTAATAGTCATATGGGTCAGGTTTCTAGTATGGGTATTGTTGCCTTGGTGGTGGCATCCCCCATGACTGTGGATATTTCCACTGTTGATGTTGCTCAACGAGTTGTGGTGGAGTTCCACTTGGATAATATGTTGAAGGTTGGTGAAACTACCTTGGGTTACCTTTGGGGATAAGGGAACCATCAGAGTGCTTGCTGTTTATTTAGTCGTGGGTTGAGTGCATACACCCCAGACTCTTGTAGATGTGAGATCACTGGGCAACATCCCTTAGCATGGTCATATTGGCATATCTTGCATCCACTATCATTTTCCATGTCTGAATCCACAACCTCTTCTATGATGGCCATTTTGCCCTTACCCTTGTTATGTGCATTTTCCACTTCTCTCTTTTTCTTTTTGTCGTGGTCACTACCTCGCTCCCTAGTCTCCTCTATAATTTTAAGAACAGTTTCAAACCTACTATCCAAGGAGTCCCACATTTGGTCTACCTTTGTCAATACTTCTGATGTTAACTTTTAGAGAGGTAAATTTTTCCTATTCACCATCTCTTCGAGTGGTGAGTCTTCTTCCTCACAAAATCTCACTCCCCTTTTTTGGAGGGAAGGATCTCGATTATATTCTTCCATACTTTCTCTCTTTCATAGCTCACCTTCTTCTTTGGAAACTTGCTCTAGCAGTCTATGAATTTGATAAGACCTAAGCTTCAATAACCTTCCTTAGGCATACGTCCCAAGGGTTCTTCTTGTTTCATGCCTAAGTCCATCCATGAGATGGCGTAGGTGATCCCACTATGAATAACCATGGCCAGGGAAACAATGTAACAGTGCATAATAGCGACCCATGGCAGCATCCAAGGGTTCATGATTTCTTTGCTTCCATCCTTGGATTTTCTTCCGTAGGTTAGACACTCAGGAGTACATTTGGTACTTATCATTGAATAGTTCTAACATTGTACTCCACCTCTGAATGGATTCCAATTCTAAGGACTAGTACCAGCTTTCAGCTTCTTTCACTAGTGTCCTTGGGAACAACTTCAGTTTTTGCCATTCATTTTCTATTTTTTGCAAGGCACATGCATCATGGAATGCGTGTAAATGATTTTGAGGATCAGCATTGTATCCCCCTTCAAATTGTGGGATGTTGTTCATGTTTAACCTCTTGATCCTACTATCCTTTTGGTGCCTTGTTGGAACTCTTATAGCCTCCGTTATATCTAGCATGCTTCTAGTTGCAAGTAGGGGTTCTTCATGATTGTCTCGTTCATAGTGTCTATGGTGTCTACGTAGTTTCCTACTCTCCCTTCTGCTATGCCTTGACTCTTTAGAGTTCCCTCATCCTCGTTCTTGACTATCTCGTCGATGACTTTCATTTCATTTTCCCTTATCCTCACGATTGGTTTCCCTATGACTACATCCGGACACTGAAGGAGAGGGTGGAAGATGATGATGAAGGTGAAGAAGAAGGAGAACCATCACCATGATGGTGTTTTCTACCTTCTCTTTGGTGATCTCAGCCTCGATCGTCATCACGATCAGAACGTCTGCCCTTATTGCATGTTCGTGTTCCTTTGTTGAACACTTCGTGCTCATGGGTATCAGAACTAGGGTTGTGAATAGTGGAGTGGAGGTTCTGATACACCACCCCTTGACCAATGTCAAGAGGAGGAACATCGTTTCATGGGAAACCTATTGAGGCAGGTTCACCATCCTCAATTTCACTCAAAACGTGCAGAGCATCATGGGGCTATTTACCCTTCAAAGATGTATATGGTATCTCTCCTGCCACAAGTCCCTTTGATGTTGCTCTTCTGTGGGATGATAGTCCCTTGAGTCATGATCGCATGTAATGTATTTTGCGTATAAAAGAGGCATGCCTATTCGTGTGAGAGCACGAAGGAGCATGTTGGGAATTGATCAATCTGGAGGCAACACTATGTTACCCTCCAAGTCTCTCCAACGTAGTTGCTCATCTTGGTGGAGAATAAAGTGAAATCGAGTACATACTCATCAAAATGAGTATATACCACACGAAACTCTTGAGGAACTGGCAGATCATGGTTATGTGTATTATGCTGCCGACTGCCTCTTGTGTTAGTCCTAGGCGGTGAAGTGCTCTTATGCAAAGAAGAAGACATCTTGTTTTGTTCAGTGTGCAACGTACTATTGTCTCATCTTTCTTTGATTAACCCTAAGGGTTCATTANATCCTCTGATGGGGTCTAAGCCTGCATGGTTGGTGATGAACCGCGATATTGCCCATGCAATATCACATCCACCACGCGAGATTGCATACATGATATCATGTCCTGCCTCATATTCTATAAATAAGAGGCAATGCCCTTGGTTCCAAGAGAATTATATTTAGACCCTTAGCCAAACTCTTGCAGTTTTGTCATTCTAGAGTTAGAATTATTTTATGTGTGACCACAGTAGGAGTCATAGAGTGAACGGATCTTTATTCGAGCAATTTGTACCTGAGCACAATTTTGNTCTTAATCTGTATGTTGCAAGGTTTATCATAAAGTTTGTCTTTATTGTTGTCCACAAAATTGTGCTCAGGTACAAATTGCTCGAATAAAGATCCGTTCACTCTATGACTCCTACTGTGGTCACACATAAAATAATTCTAACTCTAGAATGACAAAACTGCAAGAGTTTGGCTAAGGGTCTAAATATAATTCTCTTGGAACCAAGGGCATTGCCTCTTATTTATAGAATATGAGGCAGGACATGATATCATGTATGCAATCTCGCGTGGTGGATGTGATATTGCATGGGCAATATCGCGGTTCATCACCAACCATGCAGGCTTAGACCCCATCAGAGGATGTTGGGGAATTATTATCTGTTACCACTAAGCACTTTAGTGGTATGCATTTTTCTTCCCCTCACAGCATGAGGGTTGAACACCAAGTTATTTGTGGGAATATTATAAAGTCAAGGAGTTACGTGTTAAAGCTAACACAATAGCTAGAGCAAAATTGAAGAGTCCTATGATTAAGGAGATTGCACTAATTTTTGAGTAGCCTATGAAGAGGAGACTCATTATTAGACTTGGCCAAGAGCATCATGTGTTTGCAGGTACATTTTTTTTCTTAAGTTATTTTGCATTTATGTTTTATGTTATATGGTCATATTATTTTTTTATTTAAGGAAAAGTATGCTAAGTTGTTCTATGTTTTGTCTTCATTGTTCTTGTAGGTAAACAACAACTATCAACCCAAGCAACAACAACAAAGGTAGAACAAAAATGCCTAGAGAAGGAGGCAACACAATAGCATGAAGATGAGAAACTATCCAATGCCACATTGGATGCCTTTGATCCTCTATTTGATGGTTCATAGCTAGGTGAACCACTAGTTATCATCCTACATGATCTTCCAAATACTTATGAATTTTTTTCTATATGTTGCATTTTGTAATTCATGTTTGAACCTAGTTTTCATTGTTAGACAATGTTCATGCTTGTTGTAGCTCCTTAACCTTAACTAGGTACTTCAATCTCTACATTTTGCATAAAATCATGGGTGGAGATTCTTGACAAAATGGAGTCCATGAGTGGGATGGTTGAAGACATGATCAATTAGTTGTAACAAATTACTCTTGATGATGGTAAGAACCTTAGTTTATTTTTTCTTTAATTGTTTTTATGGTGTATGCATTTTTATTTCA
Source organism: Gnetum montanum (assembly GCA_015680685.1). Taxonomy (NCBI): domain Eukaryota; kingdom Viridiplantae; phylum Streptophyta; class Gnetopsida; order Gnetales; family Gnetaceae; genus Gnetum; species Gnetum montanum. Next base: position 981,190 of record MNCI01006783.1, on the reverse strand, counting down.
TATGGTTTTATGGTTATATGGCCTTAGTTATTTAAAATGTTTTTTATATTTTGTTATTCGTTATTTATTGGTTTTATGTGTTCACCCTTGTTGTATCATTTGCAATCTCCAAGGTTGGATGGAATGCCAATTATGTTGTTGAAATTGATGAACTATCCAACCTACAACTTGAAGTGGAAAATGTTCCACGAAGGTTATATGGAAGTCCAAGTAGCTAATAGATACTCCTTACGAACTAAGGAGATAGAATGGGCATGGTACTAAAATGCATCCATGGTTTCCAGGAGCCTTGTGGAGAAAAAGCTATAGATGGACTTGTTAGCTCGTAAGGCTAGTGAGTGGAGGGACTATTATGCTTGGATCCTTGAGTGGGACCAGGCACAAAAGGATCATAAAAAAGGAGTACAAGGATGTATGGGAGAGCTACCTTAAGTGGCTATAGGAGGAGTTGATAGAGCAGTGAACGTTAGAGTTATTCATGAAGGGAATCAACTCCAAAGATGCCTTCAAACTATTTGAAAGCTCTTTAGTGGTTGTTGATTTTCCAACTCCTTAGGTTACTACCACTTCTAGGGTAATGGCCACCATTACACTTTCATAGGAGCCACCCACATGGACCAACATTGATGAGAGCACCACCTTAACCAATGTTAATCTTGGGGAAGTGGATTAGGCCCACATGACCAAAGACCAAATGCTCCATCATCTAGAGGTTGATCTTCAAAGCTTTCCCATAGAAGAAGCTACTCCTGAATCTTTCTAGGTTTGTTTATTCTTAGTTAATTAAGAATTTTTTAGTTTGGTTTAAATTGTAATTTAGTTTCTTGTTGTGTTGATTACATGATTAAAATTTTATTATTATAAGTGGTACAAGTACTAGGTGATAGCAGTAACCCCAGTGATGATCATGTTGAAGATGCTCCTCCTTCTTCTCTAGTTGCATCTTAGTTCCATTAGTTTTGATCATGATTTTGGTTCTTTTTTGTCAATGATGTTATGGTGTTGTGGCTAGTCTTAGCCATTTTTTATTTGTAAGATGGTTTAATTTTTTTTATGTTATTGCTACATAGTGTAGCCATGGTTGTTGGACTCCTATTTTTTTATACATTAGTGGAATTTTGTCACATTGTGTGACTATGGCTATGTGTTATAGACATTTTAGTTATTATTCTTTTTAAAACTTTTAATTTTGCTTATATGTTCTAGTATTACTAGTTTTTTTCACCTTATGCATTTTATGTTTCATTCATATCATGAGGCTACATTGGGCTACATTGGTTAAATCATGTGATCATAATGTAATATTTGGTAAGGTAAAAATGAAAATTAACTAGGCCAACAAAAATGTAAAATAAGGCATAACGTAGATAAAACATAAATAGGTCATAAAGGTGTTGCCAATTTTAGGCCATGGTGGGCCATGATGTTTTGCTAATTTTAGGCCTTAGTGGGCCCATGCATTGAAAGAAAAATTTATAAGTTTATTGTTTTAAAAAATTTTATAGGTTTTTTAGGTTTTAAAACTTTTATGTTTTATGCTTTAAAATACACAAGGCATAAAAAGGTAAACTGTAAATAAGGATAAATTATAGGTGACATGTGAAATAAGGCTAAAATTAGGTAAAATAATGTAATGTAAAAATGTTACATGTAAATAAAGGTTAGATTAGGCTAAGAAAACAAAAGAGAAGGCTACATGGTTATGGGGATAGGGGCAAGTGAATAGGAAACATACGTTCAACCATGCAGGTGTTTTTTAATTTTTGAAAGATTAGGAATGGTGTATGGTCTACATTGCATGATTTTGTATTCCCCATTTCCTTCGCTAACCACGTTGAAGGGGAGCTTGTCCCATGATGCATCCATGGTTCTATTGTTGTTAGTTTTGGCCTCTTCCACTCTAACAGGCCTTTGGACTTCATCATTAATAGTAAGAGTTTCTTCGTGAAACTTCACTTCAGACCCTTGCTTTATGTCAACGTTGTTAATTATTAAGGGAACTACACTCTCACCATAGATAATTATTTCACCTCCCTCATAAGGTAGGTGAATTTCTTGGTGGATGGATGAGAAAATAGCTCATAATTAAGTTAGTAAAGGCCTTCCCAGGATGAGATTAAATCCTGGTATTTATTCCACCATCAAGAAAGTAGCTATTATGGGGAATTGTTCCTTAGCTATGAAGTCCAAGGAGATTGAGCCTTTGGCTGCAACCCAAGATCCGTTAAAGGATTTGAGAGTAGAAGTTGAGGTATGTTTCATGTGTCCCATTAGACCCAAACGTTTAACAATGATATAGGGTATAACGTTAGTAGCTGTCCCATCATCCACATGCACCCTATGTACCTTGTATTGCCCCACCCTTATTGTTATGAAGAGATGGACCTTCGTTGTCTCACCATCCTAGAGATTGGTTTTGACTTTGCTGTCTTGAAACACTAGTACTATTGACTTCATTTCTTCCCTTAGTGAAGGTGGTACCATCACTACATGAATGGATTCTTCACTAGTAGGGATGTCCTCACTGATAAGAATTAAAGTCAAAATTTTTACTAGTACCTCATGGAAGTCATTACTAAGTCATACATGTTAAGAGAAGTGTTCTTCTATTTCAGAGATTGCTATTCCATAACATTGAGGAAGTATTTGTCATTAGTTGCTGGCTTCTTATTCTTGTTAGTCTTGACTTTATCCATGCACCCCAAATGTGAACTTCATGTTTCAATGGTTATGATTTGGCATCTTTCTCCTTCTCTTATGGCTTGGGGTCTTTCCTTGGTTGACTAGTTGAAGTAGCCTAAGCGTTGGAGCTCATGGCGATGGATGAGATGGGAGTGGGCTTCAATGGACCTACCTCCTTTCATGCTTTGGCCTTCTTGTTGTTCTTGATTTTAGGCTTAGATGCAAACTTCTTGCATTGTTTAGTTGGTGATTTCTTATTGTTATTGAGTTGCAGAGAAGTTGTTACATTAGGCACCATAGGAGGATGTTGTTTGGTTGTGGTTGTAGGTTTGGTGGTTGTGGGAGGGGGCATTCTAATCATAAAAGGTTTCATGGGAGACACTGTGAAAATATTCTTACAACAAAAGGGGTTCTTGAACTAGAAGAATTTGAGGGGCCTCTTTCGTTACAAGGAGATACTCAAATCACGAACGACTCCCACACAGATCTTAAGTTATTACTCATGTTGAATGCTACTATGGTGTAAGGGTTGTTGTAGGCATTCAATAGGTCTTTGTAGACTTGCATGGACTAGTTCTATGGCCTAACTAGATTAGAGGCATGAAGCACCAACTCACCATTGTCTATCATCTTTTTGCAAGTCATATTTCAAGGCTTGACAAAAATTGGTATCATGACCTAGCAATTGATGATAGTGATAGAAACAATCAAGTTTAAAGTACTTAGGTACAAGTGGATCATCCTTGGTTGATAGAGTGGGGTTCTTTGCAACCTCAAATAATCAATCATGCCTCTTGTTAGCATTATTTATCATTTTTATACTAGATCCTCCCACTCTTTAGCAACTAGTCAAGGAGTTTAGATGGTTTTAAGGGTAAACTAGTGTACTTTGATCACTATTTTCTCTTGAAGTTAGGCCTTGTGTTGCTTGATGTAGAGGCCCTAGATGTTGATGGTTTATTAGTTATTATGGGGACCTTACATTGGTTCATTTTTAGCCCCTGTGTGATCTTGTTATCTTTGGCCATAGCTACATGGTTTTTCCTTTTCTTCTCCTTATCTTTCCATGTATGTTGGTTTTTGTATGCCACATAGATGGGATCATGACTAGCCTTGATAGAATCCTCTATGCTCTTTATTTAGGAGAAGGCTTACCTAAGTGACCACAGGTCTAGGTAATAAAGTTTAGACTTGATAAATTCATTGACTACCCCCTTGAAGATGGCTAGAAGGTGGATTTTGGCTATGAGTTCAAGAATCTCATTCAATAGAGCATTCCACCTTTGGATGAACTTTTGAACTAGTTCAAGAATTCCTTGTTTAATTTTCATAACTTGGTCTAGGGTGCTTTCTAGTTTTAAGTTGTACTTGAAACAGTTCATGAATTATGAGATCAAGCCTTCAAGTGAGGATGTAGATCCTCGAGGCAATATGCAATACTAGTCTAATGCTTTCCTAATAAGAGACATAGAAAATATCCTCATTATGAAGTAAGGTCGGGCCTATAGCGATAAGCACTTGAAGTGAAAGGTGATGAGATGAGCATTGAGGTCACCCTCACCATTATATTTCATAAATTGGAAGATCAGAATGCATGGAAGAAAATTTATTTATGGGATAGAAGTATTGATAAGACCATCTTGATAGAAATCCATGATCTTAACTATCTGTTTATTTGAAGCTTTAAGCTTACACAACTCTTCCATAAGGTCTTAGATCATTTCAAAAGCTTGATCTAAGCCTTGAGACATTCTTGTGAGTTGTGGCATTTGTACTTAGGATTGCTATGTAAGTTGAGAGGCCTATGGCCTCGTGATGGGCTGCAACATAGAGGGGAGAGGTTGGATTATTATTATCACTGAGGGGCTAAACAATGAAAAAGAGGTTTGTGTCAGCACCTATGGGATAAAGGGCATGAACATTGTGTGTGATCCTTGCATCACTTGAGGTCCCACTGTCGAGCTCACTGGCATGGAGTTGGATGAGCAGTCATCAAGACCACCGATGATAGCCATGCAAATCAAGGCTACATGAAAAAAGGCAAAGAGGAGAAGGGAGGTATTGATTTGGGCATAGATTGTGCCTAGTAAACCACTATGACAAGTGCTGACCCAAACATGATAGAGTAAATGAGAGACAAGGGTTCAAGGACTTTCCCTATAGAAGTAGTGGGAGAGGCTAAAATGGATGTAATGGCTTGGGAAGATAATTGTTGGCAGAGGCTCCCTAGGAAGTTATCAGGTTCGAGTGTAGTCTTGAATTCACCATGCTCTTCATGATGATACCCTAAGCTTAACTCCTCACTTAGCTCATCCATCTCAATCAATTGAGATAGGATGCATGTGTGAGCATCGCTTAATGGTATTTTGTCATATGGAGAAGGAATCTACTCCTTCCTATTGTGGTGAATCAAGTCATACTCATGTTTGGCTTCGACTTCCACACATGAAATGAGCAAGCCAGCTTGGATCTTGGTGTACATGAAATTATAGCAATTTTCATCTGTCATGATAAAATTTGAGCATTGACCTCTCTATCTGAGTGATTGCCTGTGCTTAGCCACCACTAGGTCTTTTAGGTTATAGACCCTCACTGCATCTTGGTTTGATGCCATGTTTATTAAATTAATGGGAAAAGTTGTTGACTGACTGAAAGACATTGGCAATGATTTTAATTTTGGTTTAATAATTTTTTCTTTTTAAATTAATTAAACATAAAATTCTAGCAAATGGAATTGCCCAAAATGTAAAGGGTTATGGCTGGAAAATGGTTGGAACTACAACTGCAAGTACTGTGTAGGTTGTAGTGGTAGTGGTTTCCACTACACTTGGGAAAATGTGATAGCTTTAGTATTGGTAAAACCAACCACATTGGCTTTGTTAGCAAGAGCTACGTTGGAGGGGAAGTAAGTAATCAATTACCTTTCCCAACAAAACTATGCTAAGAATACCTCCTAAAAATTGGATTGGTTTTAAAAGGTATGTATAAAACATTGATTTTTTTAAGAGCAAAGTTGGAGTTTTGGGTGAAACCATGTTGGCTTTGGTCACAAAATTTCATAGCAGGGGGTTGGATGGATGAAGTAGAGCTACAATGGCTTTTGTAACAACAAAAGATAGGTATTAATAAGGAAAATTAACATGTTTTTATTAGCAACCATGCTAGCTTTGGAAAATCTAGCAACTATTGTGAAAATTTTGAGAACATCCAAATCACTTGCAACTCATATGTTGGATAATGATTGCAAAAAAATGGATATTAACATTGGTTTTCCTTGGTAGATTTTTGGTATGGTTTTTAAATTTTAAATGTTCCAAAAAGGTGGTTTTGAAAGCGCAAATCATACTTTGGGAAAGCGCTTGGACAAAGGCCCTCCTTCTAGCACCAGAAAACTATAACACCTAAAAAATTCAATTGCTAGAAAAATAAAAAATCTCCAGTGAAACAGTTTTAATCTTAGATTCCAAGGACCTTCAAGAAAGAGGATCCAAGGCACCCTCGATGGTCTTGTCAATCACCCAAGAACTTAGGGAGTGTGAATAAGAGTAAAAATAATGCAGATTTGATTTAAGAATGAATGCACAAAATAAAATCATAAGAAATTGTACAAAAAATGAACTATAAACTTTATTACAGCAATAAAATATCCAAAGTACAAAGTCCAAAAGTGTACAAATTGTGTGCCTAAAATCATAGGGAGTTACTCAAATGAAGCTTAAAGCCTATGAAAGCCAATAGTTTATGTTTTGTAGTCAGCCTCATGACTAGGTCCTTTCCAAATTCAATTGCCATAACTCATTGGTTCTCAAGTTGAATTTATAGCATTGGTGACTAGGGGGTAAGTGATGTGCTTAACTTTTTGTTGCAATGGTACTATGCTGAGAGTCTCCAATGCCCAAGTAGTTGCTAGTTTGCTTCAAAAGTCTTACAAAATGTCAAAGGTTTTAGGTGCTCAAGGTTGCAAGTGCAAAATGATTGAACTAAAGAACTTTTTTTTTTCCAACGTGTTCATTGTGTTCAAATTTTGCCTTTATAGGTCACATGGTTGTTGATTTGTGGCTGCATATTTCTGCCATGATTGTTGACAGATTGGTGTGATTTGCAAGTGTGATAGGCCATTTTTTTTAGCATAGTTATTCATTTTTGTTAGGTTTTAATGCACCTAGGCTATCAAAACTATGTTGGATATCATAAATAGTAAACAAACTTTTGCAATTACACTGGCTTCACCCAACTACGCTAGCCTTATGGGATCTATGCTGGAATTACTGGAGTAATGCTAAAATTTTTGGAAAAATGAAAGTGCCAACCAGTCCAACACTGGCCTTTTAGCATCCATGCTCAAGGTTATGGAAACTACGTTGGCCACTACTAGGAAAATGAAAACCCAACAATTTCAATGTAGAGTGTAGGTGGTTCCAACGTAGTTATGCCCATGACCAATGTAAAACCCATGAAAATACCAAGTTTCGTAGTTCCCAAGGCATTTTCAACCTTCCCAAGTCCAAATATAGACATGACATGATTTTTTCCACCTGGGAAGTAAGGCTACAACAACTTATGAGGCATTTTTTAGCACCAAAAGTTCAAATATGTGAGATTGCAACTCATGGGCTAAAAACCTCACAATTTTACAATAAAATTCTAACCTCAAGTGTAATTGGTGAAGGTTACACTGCCAAAAAGTTGCAACATGAAGTCTAGGAAGTCTAGGATAGGATTGATATTTTCTTTGAGAGCTATATATCTTATTCTATTTTTTGAGATTTAATGTCTTACTTAATAGGATTTCTAAATAAAGATACTTTCTTCTTATCTTTATTTAGAAGCTTATTAAAGAATATGCTTATACTTCATGTCTGTATATTTTTAATTCCTTCGTTGGCCAATTTTTCAAATGGTTCTAGATTAACTTATTTATTTTAAGCTTTTACATAAATTAGAATTTTTTTGAAACTAATGTTTATTGCATGTTTACATTAAATACATTGCTAATGGTTTTTAAGTTCAAAATCTTATTAAAGATCATGGATAATTATGGTTATGAGAGTTATAGTTGCTCATATTTAAAAGCATGAAATGAATAGTGTTTAGACTAACTTGGGTTACTTATAGAAGTTACAATGGTAATATCTTTTTGAATTGGATTAATCCTTTATTTTGATCTTTGAAGTATGAATTAGACCTATTTTAGTCATTACATGTTTGTATTATCTTATGATTTTTCCAAGTTCATGGCTTTGTTTTTGTATATATTTATTTTTTAGTAAATGGTATGATATTGTTGATGATATTTTTCCCTTATACATACAAGGATCAAATAATTCTACATTATTCCTCTAAGACTATCTTTTAAGACATTGGGTGATAATGTAAATGAGTAATTTGATATTAAAAAATATAATCCATTATTTTAGAGTAATGTTATATCATTCTTATCTTATTCTTGGATGTGGCTTTGGTAATTTGTACATTTATTATGAATTATGATTTAACTAGTTCTAAAATGATAAATCCTTTAGTACTTACATATTGAAATACTAATTATGTCTTGTGGTCTAGAGGGTAATATTTCCAATCAAACTTGTTACTTTGTTATGAATGATAACTACAAATATATAGGAAAGTACAATTCTTACTTTGAGATACGTATTACCTATGTGGATGAAAAGCATAGTTAATGGGATTATCATGAATTAATTAGATAGGTTAATGTTGAGATATGTAATAATTATTTTTGTTGCAAAATTCTAAATAGTTCAATCAATGAGCTTGGTGCTTTAATAAGAGGCTAAAAGAAAATTAAGGCATTTTATTTAATACATAGTACATCTCTATCCTTAATGGAACTAGCAATTGTTGATTTTTTACCAAACTTGATTGTGCATCTATGATAAAATTTTTTGTACAAAAGGTTAATTTAAGCATTTTTCATTAGAAAAATTAACATGAAAATTATCATTTCAAAGCCTAAACATGAATAATTTGAAATATTATGATTATTAATTTGATATATAACTACATAATGATCAATTCATTTATGATATATGGGTTTTCATTTGAGAACTAAAGCGAAAGGTATGTAATGTAAGTTAACCTCATTCTTATACTTAGATGAAACCTTTTAAAGCTATTTCTTATTATCAAGGATTTAGTACCTTCAATTTGACATAGAACTATTTTATCATCTAAGCATTATTTAAATGGTTTCTTTAATGTGTTTCTTACTCATCTAAATATCTAAGGATAGAGTTATCCTTTAGTTGATGAAAGGTAGCATTTGCTCCTTTTTAAATTGATATTATGGTTTATTATTGGTGTTTTTGGTAAGATATTTTTCTTTTCATATATATGAAAACTATGATTGATAATAGATTTAGTACAAATACCTTCTTATCATTCATCATGCTATAAATTTGATGTTAAAAGCCTACATTATGGATGGTAGGATTAATTCAATATGTTTTAGATGCTATTCTAATGATTGTTTTACCAAGAACAAAGAAATGCTTATTGTGGTTATATTAGCATATAGAACATGCTTATTTTGACATTGAATCATTAATATTTTGAGATGATTTTTATGTTATATGAATACTTTCTAATGAATATTGATTTATATTCGTATTACCTGATATTTCATATGATTTGATACATTTATTTGATAAATGTCAAGATTTTGGGCAATGGCCAAACCTTATCTTTATTTTTTCTCCATCCCTCTATTATGATTTAAATGCAATAATTTTTATGTAGTAAATTAATGTATGAAAGTAAGCTAAGAAAGCAAAAAAAAATGTGAAAGAAAATAGCTAGAAAGCCTCAGAAAAATCATAATTTATGCTAAAAGATAAAAGAAAGAGGAGAAAAGTTAGTCCAACATGAGAACGAGTTACAAATCCTCATTATTCATTAAACTATAAATTAAGGCCAAGGGCTCCTCTTGTAATAATCAATGGACCATTACATTTGATCATTAAGGAATGAAGTAAAAATTTCTCTCCCTAATCTTTTCTTCCTTCATTCATGCTCCATCTTTTATCCATATAATAAGGTGTTGTAGTTCCATTCAAGCTTTATGAAAAGCATCCATCTCTTGCATTCTTATAGTCAATATTCTCCCATTTTAAGCTCTCCCATGGGAGGCCATATTTGTTAGATTTCTCACAATGCTCTCACACAATTCTCTCATTCTCACAACCAAATTCCTCACAATTTATATACTTAACATTTTTTCAAGAATTTCTTCAAGTTGAAGGGCCCATGCATCTAAGAGATGATATATTTTATGTTCTTATGTTTATATTTCATGCATGTGTTTTAGTTGAAGATCTATTTTTAATATTATGATTTCATATATTTCTTAAGAAGAATATGCATATATGTAGACTTCAAAGACATTATAAATATGATGCATGTTAATGCTTTTTCCTCCAACATGCTAATGGGTTATATATGATATTCTTCATAAAGAATATATTAAAACATTGTAGGTTTTTTCAATGCATTATGGATAAGTTTATTTTTAAGAAAAGATCCCATATCAATGGCTCTATTTTGAATCTTTATTTATTGTGCTTTATGTAGGAATTCAAGAGATCCAAGCTGCTAAATACTTGAGATTCGCATGCTCTATATTTCTAAACATGTTTGATGTCTAATGAAGGCCTAATTATGTTGAAGGGCAAGTTAATTATCATGTTTTAATCTACAAAAATGTCCTTCCAATGTCTTTAGAAGAAGCCTCTAATGCCAAGGCATATTTATCAGCACTTTAAGTGCACATGCATGATCTTTATGTTACTCAGTTTCACCTAAAACATCTATTTCATGAAGAATATCACTTTTCAAAAAAATCCTACTGCATGTGGCTCATACTCATGTTTTTTATCAAAATCCATCTTATAAAACACTAGATCTAATCTTCATGCTTTATTCACAATCTAGCTTTATCTTTAGATTCATTAAATTCTTCATAAATTTAAAGTTATAGCTCTTTTTTTTATTCTTCAATGAAACCATCCCGAGATCATGAAGCTTGTTCTACATAAAGTTTATATCATTACCTATGATCAAATTACGATATATAGAAAGATAAAATACCTCTATTTTGGGCCACCATGACCTTATGATAACTTATGATATTATAATATAAGGGTATCATAACTTGTAGTCTTAACAATTCAAATGCAAGAGCATAGGATAGAAGATTTTAACTTTTAGAGATTACCATGACTTGACCATGATCCATGGTTAAGTAACCATAATCTCACATGGCTCACAGTCAAGGAAAATTAGCTTCAAAGATTGAGGATAATAAAGAAGCAAGTTCAAGTACCACCATGAAAGCACAACAACCTACAGTGAAGGTACCATGATGACACCGCAACTTGTGGTGGCTAAACTAAAAGCTAGACATCACTTGTAAATATTGATTTTAGCCTTAACAATAGATCTTGACTTGAATAGGACCTATGGTTAGGTATCATGACTACATTATGATGGCACCATGATCCATGATCTATCTCCATGAGAAAATCATAAGAAACACATGAGTTATGATGAGAAAAAATTTTAAGATTTTGTAGATTTCAAAATTCAGACCTTGAGATTGACCTACATGTATTACAAAGTTTTCAAATGCACCAACTCTAATAAGTAGTATTTAAGCATTGAGGTAAAGAAAAACAAAAGGAGGTATAAATTTAAATATTGAAATGTTTTGAGAATTTGATGAAAGATTTGGTGCATATTAATGATGCTTAATGATATTAGAGAATCAGGTATATTAATAATCTAAGATATAAAAGAAATAAATATTGTAAAGGAGATAATTGACATGAAGCTAAAATATTTAAATGATGAGGCATATTTAACCATTTTTATGAATATAAATTATTTTATGAGGCATTTTCATATTTAACTAGTTTTTATATTAGGGCATTTTCATTTCAATAATGATTTTTACTTTATAAGCCCTTAACTATTTAGAATTATTTTTCTAGTTATGTGTGGAGCCTAAATAAAATGCAAGTCTTCCTCTTTATTGTAAGTCATAAAAGAGAACAAAATCATTGATCCTAATGTCCCTATATTTCAGTCCTATTTTGGTTTTCAAAGAGTACAAAATTTCCATTCATGCTTTCTTTGCAATTTCTTGTTTCTAAGTCCAAGTAGTAAATACATGTTTATGCCTACAAGATAAGAAATTTTAAAATAAGAGGCATGTTATTCAAGGAGAAAAGCCCAATGAGATCAATGTGACCTGAAAAGGCGCATAATCAAAATCCATTGAAGATTTAAAGATTGACAACCCAAGGAGACTCTCTTGGTGAAGGTAAGTATCATTTGAAAAAAATACATAACATTAGTCCAATTAATTAGCTATCAAATTGTAATCTTAGTGGTCAAATATTGTAGATGCCTATGGAACAAGATATAATGGTTCAAGTCACCAAATCATGGCCTAAGTGATCCACCAAATTTGTATGTCCAAAGAGGCAAAGAAGAAGATCACTAAAGGCCATACATAATAAATCCTCCATGAAATCAAAGAAGATAAGCCTAAAAAAAATTAAATTAGTCTTAATATAAAAGTAATAATCTTAATTCTCAAAGACTTAAAGAATGAAGCCTCAAGAAAATCAAGAATCCTCAAGAAAGAAAAGAATCAAATGATAAAGGATGAATCAAGCCTCAAAAAGAAAACAAGGATCCAAATTGTTCATGATCAAGGTCAAGTTTTATAACAACCTCCTTCCTACCCATAGGCCAAAGGACACTATTTTAGGTATAGAACTCATAATGAATAATTAGACATGACAAAAATGAAATAGCACAAAACATCAAATAAGACTTCATAACAAAAAAAAAAGGAGACTTATGAAGAAGTCACGTTTGAAGGACAAGAAGAAACTAGAATAACAAAAGACAAGAATTATAATTATTTAGATTATATATATCATGTACACTGAAAACTTGAAACCTAACTGAAAGAGATAAAATATCATAAATAGAAAATCTAAATGCACCAAAAGAAATGATGATACTAATAATGGTTATATGATTCTGCAAATTTGAAATTCTTATAAATATCCAACATGATCTTAAAGTTCTAATCATATGTTATCCATAAACTTGAAAACATAAAATATAGAGAGATAATGTCTAAAGATGAATGCTAAATAGTTCAATACATTAATATTCGAATAATGTATAAGGTTAGAAAAATAGCATAATATAAGATCTTTAAATTCACAATGTCATCAATCATATTCATACTCCATCTAGCCCTAGTAATCTATAAATAAAAAAGTAATATTAGTACAAAATTGGTGAGGAATCTTGGCACCTCCTCTAACTAAAAAATGGATGGATCTCATGGTGGCTAGGTGAGGCCTAGCTAACTTGCAAAACATGTTAGCATACATATACAAACCAAGCATTACTAATTTAAACATGTAACACCTCACTAACTAAGCTTAGGATAGAAAGGTATCACTTATATGGAATATATAATTATGCAAAAGTAAAATACTACTTACTAAAATTGAATAAATGTCAAAAGAAAATTTGATAGATAAAATAGTAGTCATCCATATAAATGTGCATAGAAGGTAAGAGAACAGTTTGCAATAAAATGTAAAAACATGATAAAATAGTAACAATAGCCTCATGCATGCCAAATCTAACCTGTTCACTACCAAATATATAATGTATCCTATTTATCTAAGGAAAATAATAATAATTGTAGTGTAAAATAATAGTATAAACTAACTTAAAACATAAACATCTCAAATACCCACATACAATAGGGGGTTTTCATAATATTTACAATGTACCATTCTTTTTAAAATTTTTATTTTTTTATTAATTAGTCATTAATCATCTCCAAATGATATAAAGCTTACTTGGTAATGAAGTTACCTCTAACATTGTTTTTTTAAAATACTTGTTAATAAAGATATAACATAACTAAAATTGACAATTATTAATATATTAGGATACATGATATTCTATCTTTTATTGTATGAGATTCATTCACATTAAAAATTAATTCATATCATATACACTTAAAGATACTATTAATATATTTTAAGTTATATATTGGTACAAATAATATCACTTCAACATAGAATTAATTCAACCCTGTTAGATAAATATTCATAACATTTTAACATAGAGGAAGTATAAGTAAATCCTGTAGGAGTTACATATCATTCTAAAATATAAGAGAATTAATGTCAATTTATAATTTGATACTATTCAATTTAACACATAGCTTATGCAGCATCATTCACATTTTACCACAACATGTCTTTGGTTACTAACTTTCCCTTAATATTTAGCTTCACATTTCTTCCATCTTCTTTTTTACTTATCCATCCATAAACCATTGAATTAGGTTAAACTACTATAACCTCGATGTCATTTGGTTATATATCTATTTACAATCAAACCATTTTTTCTTTACTCTTAATTTTGGCATGAACTAGTTGGCTATTACACTTCTTATCCTATCTTTTACTAATTCAATATTTTTTTCTCTATTCACCCATATAATGTTTTCTTCTTTTCCTTCTCCTGGCCTAACCAATATCATCATCTCATTCATGATATAAAACAAATGGATTAAATGATCTTTTTGACTTCTTATTCCTTAACCCAACATATGCATCTTCCTATTCATCAATTTGAGTTCCATCATTATTTAATCCTAGATCTATAATAATGATGAGTTCTTGGAAAGAAATTTTGTGTTATTACATACCCATATAATATTATCTCCTAAAAAGCAGGCAAAATTTTCAAAAAAAAAATTTCTAGTGAATTATTTTCCCCTCCACTTTAGCTTATCACTTTCCTAAAGTCATTCCATCACCTCATCCCATACCTTGATGTGGGATCCAATAAAATTTGTAATCATTGTTATATACTTTGCTTAATCAAATGTTATATTTAGGATCTTTCATTCATCTCCAAGAAGACTTGGATGTTCATTAACGGATTCCCATAGCTTGAATGATTTAAAGCAACATTTCTTTTCATATCATAAGAATACCATTCTCTAGGAATAATATTATATAATGAATATGTTACATTCCATAAATATTCTTTACTTGGTTTGATATGCATCCTTTCAGGAATCCCTTAAAGTCATACACCATGTCAATGTAATATAAAGTATCGTTGTTTTCACCATCTTCATCTATAACATGATACATATCTATAAGTTCTAATAGATAAATTGTATCTTTTTTTTGCTAAGAGGCCACTACCAATCATAAATCGATAATACAAAATAATATATCATCTGTAATGCTCAAGGAGAGCTTATCAGTAATGATGAATAATGTTAAATGTCTTTAATTGTTAAACATGCTTTTTTATTTGTCCTATTCTTTAGGAACTGTCCTTATGGATTTGGTTGCTATTTTTGTTCTTTAGAAGTTGAATGGTCAACTATTACAGAAGTTGAAGGGTTTGCTATTATAGAAGTTGAAGGGTTTGCCATTACATAAGTTGAAAGGTTAGTTAGCAATTGTAGTTGAAGGGTCAATCATTATAAAAGTTGAAGGGTTAGCCATTATAGAAGTTGAAGGGTCAACCATTATAGAAGTTGCTCTTTTCTGTTGATGTATTTGTCTATTTAAAGGCCATTATCAATTGAATAAAAATGTGAAATTTAGTTGCCTCTGTTTGCCCCTATTTTGTTCTATTTTGTTGTTTTCCTTAATCTGAGGCTAGTAATGCATAGGCTAGCAATGCACAACCTCAGAGGTTGATGATGGTATCAAAGTAGAGAGAAAAGCATAGTAGTGCACCTAGTTTAGGAGGCTTGAAAGAAGAGCACAGTAGTGCATAAATGGCCTCTAAAAATTTTGCACATCCTATCATCCCATGTTTTGATGGTTACTATGATCATTGGAGCATGTTGATAGAAAATTTCTTGAAGTCTAAGGAGTACTGGCAAGCTGTTGAAGATGGTATAGTAGCGCCCACAACTAAGGCTGCACTCACAAATGAACAAAGAAAGAAGCTAGAGGAACTGAGCCTAAAATATTTGAAGGCAAAGAGTTATTTATTTCAAGCAATTGATCGTTCTATCTTGGAGACTATTCTTAGCAAAGAAACTTCCAAGGATATTTGGAATTCTATGAAGAAGAAATATCATGGATCTTCAAGAGTAAAGTGCACATAGCTTCAAGCCTTGAGAAGGAATTTTGAGACTCTGCAAATGAAAGATGGGGAGTTTGTTACCACCTATTGTACAAGGACAATGGGGATAGCCAATAACATGTGATTTCATAGTGAGAAGATGCAGGATGTGATTATTGTTGAGAAGATATTTCATTCCCTATCCCCTAAGTTTGATTATGTTTTTTGTTTAATTGAAGAATTCAAAGATGTTGATGCACTTTCCTTTGATGAACTTCAAAGTTCTTTGTTAGTCCATGAACAAAAGATAAATTGCAATTCAACTTCTGAAGAGCAAACTTTGAAGGCTTCTACTTTTACTTATTCCTAAATAGGAAGAGGTAGAGGTAGAGGAAGAAGAGATTGAGGCAATAGAGATGGCAACAAACATTTCAAAGGGGATGGTAATAAATTTCAAGGCAAAAGGAAGAGGACAAGTTGATAAATCTATTGGTATGTGATGGGACACGATATCACGTCTTCCCCCACGATATCGCGTACGTGATATCGCGGTGCGCCATCATATCTATAAATAAGAGGTGGCTCTCCCTTGTTTCTCATCCTAGGCTTAGACCATAGTGAAACTCTACCAGTTTGATCCCTCCAAAGATAGAATATTTTCCATGTGCCCGTAGTAGGAACTCCAAAGTGAACGGATCTTTATTCAAGCAAACATTGTACCTGAACACAAGTTTGTGTACGGAAATAAAGACGAACTTCTTGGATAAACCTTGCAGTGCATGGAATAGGCTAAATAGGATTTTATTTAATGTTTTTTATTGTTTATTCTTTAATTTATTTCTTAGTTCATTAAATCTCTCTCAACCCTTCTCTCCTAGTTAAGTGCCTCAATACGACTGCTTCGAGCACGTGTGTTACGCTTGGTGATCCCAACAACGATTAGTGTTTGGTAACCAAGGTTGCATCAGTTCAGGGTGTGAATGGTAAGTGGGAACGGATGCTGACGCTAGGTTAATTTAGACTTAGTTAGTTAGTTAAAGTTAGTAATTAGTCTCTTCAACCCTTTACCTTATCAGCATAGGAGATAAAACTGAAAAGCTATAAAAATCAGATACCTCAAACTTACTTAACCATACACTGTGACAAATACAAGTAAGTCTGGGAAGACAACGAATAATTAACCTTAAGTTTTCCATGAGGCGTGTAGGCATTTAGTCTGTGGAGTTCGACTGGATCATGCATGTTACGCTCATATCCGTATGGTTGAGTGTAGGGGTACCTCACCACTCATCATTGGCGCTGTTGCCGGGGACTAAGTGTTTGTGCACTAAGTAGAACATAGGAAATCACTCACATCATTGGGAGCTCAAATGAACCCTTAGGTTTAATTAAATGAGAAATTATATAACGGTTAATTAGCACACCGAATAAGACACAATGTCTTCTTCTTCTTCTCATAAGAGCATTACACCACCTAGGGATAATACAAGAAATAGTTGGCAACCTAAAACACATAACCAAAATTAGCTAATTCCTCAACAACATCGGGTAGTATATACTCATCCCGATGAGTACATACCATATTTTACCTTTATCCTCCATTAAGATAAATAGTTGTGATGGAAGACTTGCAAGGTAACATAGTATTACCTCCAAATCGGTCAGTCCCAAACATGCTCCTCCGAGCTTTAGCACAGATAGGCATGACACAGCTCTATGCGGAATATGTTATAGGTGACTTTGACATAAGGGATTACCATCCCACATCCGCACAATGTATAAGGGACTCAAGGCAGGAGAGCCAACATACATTGTTAAAGGGCAAAGGGGTCCTGCACGTCCTAAGTGAAATCAGAGATGGTGAACCACTTATAATGGGTTCTTTATTGAATGATGTTCCCCCTCCTAACGATAGTGAGAAGGTGGGGTATCAGAACCCATGATCCATGATACACAACCCTAGTTCTAATCCTCGTGAACACCAACTATTCATTGAGGGAACAACAACACATGACAAGGATGGACACTCAGATCGTCATCACAATCGGGGCTGTAGCGGCCGAAGAGAAGGTAGGAAACATCGTCATGGCGATGCTTCTCCTTCTTCTTTTCCTTCTTCACATCACTCACCCTCTCCTTCCACC
The DNA here is from genome assembly GCA_015680685.1 of Gnetum montanum. NCBI lineage: Eukaryota > Viridiplantae > Streptophyta > Gnetopsida > Gnetales > Gnetaceae > Gnetum > Gnetum montanum. The sequence goes on along the minus strand of MNCI01006783.1, from coordinate 963,206 downwards.
TCTAGGCGCAGTCATAGAGAGCATAATGGTGAGGATAGAGGTAGACAAAACGAGAGACCTCGACAAGAGAGTCGAGAGGGAGGACAAGGGCATGAACGAAGGGAAAGTAGGGAGCAACATAGACACCATAGACATCATGAAAGAGATGATTATGATGAACCCCTACTTACCACCTGAAGCATGCTAGATATAACAAAGGCTGTAAGAATACCAACAAGGCATTTAAAAGATAGTCGGATCAAGCGTTTAGACATGAAAAACATCCCATGCTTTGAAGGGGGATACAACGCAGATCTGTAAAATCATTTACAGGCATTCCACGATGCCTGCGCCTTGCAAAACATAGAGAACAAGTGGCAAAAACTAAAGTTGTTTCCTAGGACACTCATAAAGGAAGCACAGAGTTGGTACCGGTCCTTAGAATCAGAAACCATTAGGAGGTGGAGTACGATGTTAGAACTCTTTGACGATAAGTATCAAATGTACTCCAGAGTGTCTAATTTACGTAAGCAGATCCAAGGATGGAAGCAAGGTACTCATGAACCCTTGGATGCTACCATGGGCCACTACTATTCATTGTTACATCATTGCTCGGGCCATGGTTACACACAGTGGGATCAACTCGCCACATTGTAGATGGGCTAAGGTATGAAACTAGGAGAATCCTTGGGACTTATGCCCAAGGGAGATTATCAAAACTTAGATCCCATGAGATTCATCGATTGTTGGAGCAAATAGCCAAAGAAGAAGGGGAGCTACAAAAAAGAGAAAGCGCGGAAGAATACAACCATGATCCCTCTCTTCGAAAGAAGGAAGTAAGATTCTACGATGAAGAGGATGAGTCACCACTCGAAGAGTTGGTGAATAGAAAAACCTTGTCACTTTAAAAGCTAACAACAGAAGTGGTGGCTAAGGTAGATCAGATACAGGACTCCTTGGATAGTAGACTTGAACTTGTCCTGAAAATTGTAGAGGAGTCTAAGGAGGAACGAAGTAGTGACAAGGATAAGAAAAAGTGGAGAGATTCAAGCCCTACACAGGACAAGGGTAAGGGGAAAATAACTATCTCCGATGAGGTTGTGGATTCGAACATAGAAAATGATGGTGGATGTGAGATCTGCTACTATGACCATCCTAAGGGAGGGATTCCAATCATCTCACATCTACAAGAGTCTGGGATGTATGCACTCAACCCAAGACTTAACGAATGGTAGACACCCCAAAGGTTACCTTATCCCCAAGGTAACCTAAGACAGTTCCACCAGCTATTGACATACTATCCAAGTGGAACTCCACCACAACCCATCGGGCAACATCAGCAGTGGCAATACCCATAGTCATGGGGGATGCCACTGCCTAAACAACAGTACCCTTACCGGTAGCCAGACCCATATGGATACTACGTACAGCAGCTGATTTTTCCAAGTGACTCCATGGGTCACACAGCTCCCCAACGTCACTACCAAGTTTGGGAGTACTTTAGAAGGACTCCTTCTCCTCCAGGAGATGCTCCACATCCATACCATCCTCCTAACCACACCTCTTCCACTGGTAGTTCCCATACCTCCTACTCCAACAATGCAAGGGGAACTCCCCACTCAACCGTAGCAACATAATGCTACAAGAGCCGTAAACATTCAACCCGCTGCTAATTCTGATAACCGCAAAAAGAGAAGACCTTTCTTTAGAACTAAAAGCCTAGACAAGCTCTTACAACAACAAGCGGTTGAGTCTGTGATCACTTCTCCAACATACAAGGCTTCGTAGCTCCCTTCCGTCCAACAACAGAGCTACACGCATACGGTTATGTTAACGCATACTGTTACCAATTGGATCAAGGTAGGCCACCTTCCCAAGAAACTATCTGACCCTGGAAGTCCCTTAATCTATCTACAAATTTCCAGGAATGAGCCACATAAGGCTCTTCTTGACTTAGGTTCCAGAGTCAGCTTAATATCACGAGAGATGTATCAAGCCTGGAACCTGCCCCAACTTAAGAAGAGCAACATTCAACTTGAGTTGGCTGACCAATCCATCACCATTCCCTTGGGATTGGTGGAGGATATTATCACCACTGTGTGTGGTTGGTCATACCCAGTAGATTTCCTGGTGATAGAAGTTAACAACAACGAAGGGGACTTCCCAATTATAATGGGAAGGGCATGGCTAAGCACAGTAGATGCATGCCTAGGGATTTGTGAACTTTCCTTGGAGATATCTAAGGTAAATATTTATGGAAAGATCGAGAAGAAGAAAGTTCTGTGCATCACATATAGTGACTCAAAGGGTGATGATATGGAGGAATGCTTAGCATCTCTTTCATGTAACCGGTGTGCCCTAGAAACACAAATATAAAAGTGCCTGTATGTAGCAACCACACAAGTAGCAGACACCTCGTGGTTGACAGCTAAACAAAAGAGCAACCGACCAACATGCATGGAACAAACTAGGGGAACAACTCATGCTAACAACGAAGGCATAGACACATTGGAGTATGAGCGTCGTCGACTTCCACCCCTTAATCTAAGAACATTAGTGGGCAGAAGTTGGGCACTTTTAAGAAATTCAAATAGACGTTCATTATTTCAGATCTCTCCCTTTCCATTCAGTCATGGGCGAGATGGCCACCTATGCTGATCATTGAAGGCCCTTAGTTCTTTTAAGTTTTTGTTTTACACCTTTTTGTTTTACACATTTTTGTTTTACACATTTTTGTTTTACAAATTTCTTTAACTTTTCTTATTTTTGTTTTACAACATCGTTATACTTTTTCATT
>MNCI01006783.1:865909-953324 GCA_015680685.1 Gnetum montanum | reverse complement strand
CTCATTGCCTGCCATATCAAAAGAAACATACCTTAGTATCAACATTGTCACTTCAAGGTAAAAACCAAACATTAGCAATCAATATGAAAACAGTTCATACCATCAGTCCGAACACTTATTATGGGACAAACTTACAAGGTGGATACACATACACACTCATACAAAAAATTGGAAAAGTGTAACGGTGATGTAAAACAAAAACTAAAAAAGTTAAAGAAAGTTGTAAAACAAAAATGCAAGGCACAGGCATCGTGGAATGCCTGTAAATGATGTTGAGGATCAGCGTTGTATCCCCCTTCAAAACGTGGGATATTATTTATGTCCAAACGCTTGATCCTGCTGTCTTTTAAGTGCCTTGTGGAAATCCTAACCGCCTCTATGATATCAAGCATACTTTGGGTTGTGAGTAGGGGCTCATCATGATCATCTCTTTCATGACGCTTGTGATGTCTGCATGATTCCCTACTCTCCCTACGTCCTTGCCCTTGTCCTCTCTCTCGACTCTCCCATCGAGGTCTCTCATCCTTTTTACTTTTATCCTTACCTTTATGTTCATGGTGGTTGCACCCAGATGTGGAAGGAGAGGATGAATGATGGGGAGAAGGGGAAGAATAAGGAGAACCATCACCATGGCGATGTTTCTTACCTTCTCTTCGGCTACTTCGGCCCCAATCGTTGTGACGATCCAAGTGTCCGTCCTTAGTGTGAGTGGTTGTTCCTACCATGAACAGTTGGTGTTCATGGGGATCAGAGCCCGTAGCATGTATAGTTGATCGAAGGCTCTGAGGCCTAACCTCTTCACCATTGTGAGGAGGAGGAACATCATTTTCTAAGAAACCCGTTATGAGGGGTTCCTTGTCTCCTATTTCACTAAGGACATGGGGGACCTTGCCCTTCAACAATGTGTATTGGCTCTCCTACCATTCGTCCCTCATACGTTGCAAAGCGGTGGGATGATAATCCCTTATATCATATTCTCCAGCAACGTATTCAGCGAATAAGTCCTGCATGCCAATCTGTGCTAAGGCACGGAAGAGCATGTTAGGGACTGATCGATCTGGGGATAACACAATGTTACCTTGCAAATCTCTCCATCACAGTTGTTCGTCTTGATGGAGAACACAAGTAAAATTAAGAATATACTCATCGGGATGAGTATATGTCATCTTATATTGTTGAGGACTTGGCTGATTTAGGTTATGTATATGTTGCTGACTGTCTTTCGTGTTATTCCTAGGTGAGTTAACCTTATGAGAAGAAGTCATTTTATTGGTGTGTTGTTCACTGTTATATATGTTCTTATTTAACTAATTAACCCAAAGGTTCGTTAAGGCTCACAACGATGTGAAAGATTTCCTAATGTTCTATTTTGCGTACAAACACTTAGTCCTCGACAACGGCGCCAATGATGAGTGGCAAGGTACCCCTACACTCAACCATACGAAACAAGCGTAGCACGCACGATCTGATCAAACTCCACAGACTAAATGCCTAAACGCCCCATGGAACACTTGGGGTTAATCGTTCGTTGTCTTCCCAGACTTACTTGTTGTTGTCACGGTATATGGTTAAGTAAGTCCGAGGTATATGATTTTTTTTGGTCTTTTTAGGTTTATCTCCTATGCTAGAGGGTGAAGGGTTGAGAGAACTAACTACTTTAACTAAGGACCTAATTCTAAATTAACTAGCGTCAGCATCCGTTCCCACTTACCGTACACACCTTGAACTATGCAACTGTGGCTACCAAACGCTAATCGTTACTGGGATTACCACATGTAACGCACGTGCTCGAAGTGGTCGTACTGAGGCACTTAACTAGCCTAAGTGTGATAAGTAGCCAATTCTTTGACAAGCCGTACACACCCGTAGGTGCTCGTAGCCAAGTCGTACTTATCCCATGCTCTAGGAGATAAGGGTGAGAGAATCTAATTGCGATGAGTAGCCGATTCCTTAGTTAGCCGGACACATTCGTCAATGCTCGTAACCAAGTTGTACTCATGCCGCGCTACTAGGAAAGCAATAAATAACATTAAATAAACCTATCCATGTACTACAAGGTTTATCCACAAAGTTCATCTTTATTGCCGTACACAACTTACGTTTAGGTACAAAGCTGCTCGAATAAAGAGCCTTTCACTTGGGGGACTCCTACTACGGGCACATGGAAAATATTCTATCTCTGGGGTGATCAATCCACCAGAGCTTTGCTATTTCTAACCTCTACATGCAAATGAGGGGAGTGCCGCCTCTTATTTATAGATTTGGCGGCGGACTGTGATATCGCGTATGCAATATCACAAGGGAAGACACGATATTGCAGCGGCCGCGATATCGTGTACGCGATATCGTAGCTTGTGCATATCGTGTCTCATCAGGAGTCTAATGTATTTGACTGTAACCAAACCTGATATAATACATGTTGTGAGTCTTATCAGTAGATACATGGAGTCTCCAAAGAAGATGCATTTGTTGGCTGCTAAAAGAATATCTTGTTACTTGCAAGGGACTAAAGATTTTGGGTTGTTTTACAAGAAAGGTAAGAAATCTGATTTTGTGGGATTTATTGGTAGTGATTATGTAGGAGATCAAGATGATAGGAAGAGCACTTTTGGATATGTTTTTATGATGGTCACAAGGGTTGTTTCATGCTCATTCAAGAAGTAATCAATTGTCACATTGTCAACCATAGAGGTTGAATTTTTTGCAACAACATCTTGTGCTTGTCAAGCTATTTAGCTAAGAAAATTTCTTAATGAGCTATATTTCAAGCAAGAGGGGGCTACTACAATTTTCTATGACAACAATTTCATCATAAAGTTATCCAAAAATCCTATGCTACATGATTTCACTTCTTACGTTATCTATGCAATGATGGTGTTATTGATTTGGTGTTTTGTAAGAGTGAAGATCAACTCGCTAATATTCTAACTAAACCCCTCAATTTATCAACATTCCAGAGGCTAAGAAAGTAGCTTGAAGTTTGCACGTTCAATGATTCTTGTTAAACTGATAGTTTACAAACTTTCAATTTACAGGAGGATGTTAAAGGTGTTTAAGTGTTAAACATGTTTTTTTTTTGTCCTAGTCTTTAGGAACTGTCTTTAGGGATTCGATTACTAATTTTATTCTTTAGAAGTTGAATGATCAACCGTTACAGAAGTTGAAGGGTCAATTATTATAGAAGTTGAAGGATCAACCATTATAGAAGTTGAAGAGTTGACTATTATAAAAGTTAAAAGATTAATTGTTACAAAAGTTAAAGGGTCAATTGGTATAGAAGTTACTATTTTTCGTTGATGTATTTGCTTATTTAAAGGCCATTATTAGTTGAATAAAAATGTAAAATTTAGTTTTCTCTATTTACCCTTGTTTTATTCTATTTTATTTTTTTAGCCGAGAGGCCATTACCAGTCATATTTCGGTAACGTCAACTTTGTCCATAATGTTGACTAACATTGACTTTCCCGAGAGGTCATTATGTTATTGATTTGGTGTTTTGCAACTTTGTCCATAACGTTGACTAACGTTGACTTTCCCGAAAGGCCATTACCAGTCATATTTCGGTAACGCCAACTTTTTCCATAACGCTGACTAACGCTGACGTGTTATGAAAGGTTACATCCGTTGCAAAACAGAAATACGTTTAGAAAGGTTGCATAATACGTTTAGAAAGGTTGCGTCCTCGTTCCAAAGGTTATGTTCCGTTGAAAACCATAAATACGCCTCATTAGATGAACAGTTTGCAATGGATTCAGGAGCGTCTACTGAAGCGCAGTAAATTGGCAATGGGTACACATGTCAGAAATTTTTTTGAAATTTTGTATATGTAATAATAATAAGGCTCTTGTTAATATTAGCGCTCTAGTTATTGTTGGTCATGGCTTCAACAATGCAGTGATTGTGCCACTGCATATGCATACTTCTCTATTTAGGAACTCATGTTAATCTTCTTTGCATATACTAATGTACTGTTTAAAACATGGAATGACTCGGCTTTCAGCCAAGAGAGAGAATTTGTAATGAAATTTTGTATATATACATTGAAATGACTGCCTTGACATGCCTTGTATTATTCTTGCATTGTTCTCGATGTCTGTTCTGAATCGTGTAGAAAAATCCTTTTCAGAAAATTCTGTAATATAATATACAGTTATCAATATCGTAGATTTCAATAAATTTAGAATAGCTCTAAGAGTAGGAGAGGAGAAATGGATAGATTACTATTGGGTGCAATTGTTACTACACTATCCTTTTAGAGATGTCAAACACGATCTGGGAAGAAATGACAAAGAAATTGAACAAAAATAGATTTCTGTCTGACACATCTATGAATTGGAAGAGGAGACATTCGATGAAGAGTTTGAACGTGCTTGCAAGGAAGAGAGGCAGTATACAGATATTATTCTAGAAAGACATGATGGTACTGAATATGATTTTGAAGTACTAAATCAACATCTACTTACATCAACTCATTTTCAATGAAGTGAACATGAAATGCTTGGATTAAGAGATCGAGATAGATAGAACGAATGGTTAGTCGGCTATCTTGGAGAGGATGTTGCAAAGATTGCTACATCTTTTCTTCATGGTCATAGATCACATGGGATAATAACACATTCAAGAAATAATGACAATCAGGTGGACATATCTTCTCTAGGAGTTCAACAGAAGAAATGCTACAAGATTATCACTAGCCATCTATATATGCAACAATTCCAAATGGATGAAGTTTCTCCTCTATTGATGATTATTCAAGGTATAGCAGGCACAGGAAAATCGTATCTCATTGATACGATTGGTAAAGAATTTCGTCAAACTTGCTCATCGGGAAAGAATAGCTTATTGGTGCTCGCCCCTACTGGTGTTGCAGCGTATAATATTAATGCAACTACAGTACATTTTGCATTGAAGATTGGAATCAAAGATTACAAACCATTGGCTGCATCAACTTTGTCATCATTGCAAAATAAATACAAATACTTAAAGTATATTATTATAGATGAAATGAGTTTCATAGGTGGCAAATTGCTTAGCAACATTGACTGAAGGCTTAAGGAAATATTTCTAGATAATCGTTTAGATAACTTTGGTGGTAGATCTATGATACTTATTAGAGATCTTGCACAGCTTCCACCTGTTAAAGATGTTATACTGTACATATCATCTTAGATACATGTAAAGAATTTGTGGTTGGCATTCAATAAATTTGTAACCTTGGATGTTGTGTATCAACAAAGGGATGATGATTTGCAACAACAAAGATTTAGAGAAGTTTGATGAATATACGAGAAGGAAAGATGACTAATGAGGATTATGACTTTTTAAGTTTGAGAATGCAACTTCCATCAACATCGGATGGGCGAGATGGATTTGAGGATTCTGTGCATTTGTTTGATACAAAGGATAAAGTGCATATACATAATAAAAAAGTATTACTCAAAATGCAGAAGCCAGTTGCACAGTGCATAGTAGATAGAAAGACAAATGGTGTGAAATTTTCGGATAATTCAGAAGGAGAATTGGACCGAGTAGTGTTCATTTGTGAGGATGCAAGGGTTATGCTCACTGTTAATCTATGGTCAGAAGCAGGATTGGTTAATGGTGCATTGGGAGTCACTAAGAAAATAATATGTAATCCACACTGTTAACCTCCATAGTTGCTATCGTATGTCATCATTGAGTTTGACTCTTATAATGAAGTATTGTATGATAATGAACATCCTCGACAAATACCCATTCCACCAATCATACGTGAAGGATCTTGCCAACTACCACTTAAATTAGCATGGGTTTTAACGATATATAAGTTACAAGGAATGACATTGGAGAAAGCGTGTATAGATGTTGGTAGCAAAGAAACAACAGATCTTACATTTGTGGCACTATCTCGAGTGAGTATTGATAGTTTAAAGATATTCCCTCCGATCTCCAAAGAAAGATATATCAAGATATTTAAGGCTTTGCACCTTCAAAGTAGATTGGATAAAGAGCAACACATTAAATTTAATGAAGAATGATTTCATTCTTTTTCGTTAACTAATTTTTACCATTTTAAATGTCAGAACATTTGTAACTATACATTTTCAATTACGCAAATTTGTACATTGATCATTTCTGCTGTATTACAACATGTTTATAATCATTCAATAAAACATTTCATAGTCTTATAATATTTTTATCTATTATGTTTAAATCATTGCTGCTATAGCAGACGAATGACGATCACTAGCTTAGTTATATATTTATAATATATATCTATAAATTGGCCGAGAAAATCTTATTAGTTTATAAGTAAAAAGTTCTTTGAATAAAAAATTTCACGACTTCTGGACGAAGAACAAAATTTAAAAACCCAAATTTTCATGCCTTCTGGACGAAAAATAAGAGTTCTGTACCTTATTTTTCTTAAGGATGGGTTTTCTGAAAAAAAAAAAAATTCTATCAATTAGTGTATGCTCTCACTCTCGGCCGAATTTGCATTATATATCAAAAACAACAAATTGGGCCGAGGGTGAGAGCATACATTAATTGATGAAAAAAAAAATTTCAAAAAACCCATCCTTAGGAAAAATAAGGTACAAAACTCTTATTCTTCATCCAAAAGACATGAAAATTTGGGTTTTAAAAGNTGTTCACCGTTATGGACAATATTATTTATCATTACCCATACCATCCGTGCAGCGTTATGGATATTATTAGCTTAGTTATATATTTATAATATATATCTATAAATTGGNGGATGGTATGGGTAATGATAAATAATATTGTCCATAACGGTGAACACGGCTCCGGACATGGGTAATGTTAAATAATAGTCATAACGGCGAACATGGCTGCTGACGTCAACTGTGAAAACTTTGAGCATCCACGGTACGCCCACATCACACGCATTTGTGCAACAGCCACCCTGTGCTAGCTGCTCCCTATCCCCACGCCGCTCCAAATCCTTGCTGGCCGTGCAGGCCCCTCGCACGTCGCTGCGTCGCCTCTTCCCTGACTGTTGTTGCCACAGGCTGCTAGCCTAGCCTAGCCTAGCCAGCACCCCCAACTTAGGTGCATTCAATCGCCTCGCCTGCTTCTCTTGTACCTCCCGTGCACCTCGCTACCCTACCACCATCCCGTCGTTGCTGTGACGCACTGCTCGCCATGGTGGCTGCCACCAACATAAAGAGCGCATGACCCAGCAACGGGTCGCAGAGAGCCGCGCAAGCCTTGCAAAGGGCCCGCAGCCCCAACCCATGGCCACGCCATTGAAACCCTCCGTTGCAACTTCTCGTCGTCGTCCATCACCGTGAAACCCTTCTTCGTTGCCAGCTGTGCACGCCAGTTCCTCACCGTTGTCTTACAGCAAATAGTGCAGGTGCTCAGTGCCGGTGTAAAGGGTTCCCACGCACGCCTCCAGAGAATCGTTGTACAAGGACGCGTAAGGGCACTCCTGCTCTGGCAGCTGCATAACATACCTCAGCTACGAGGACGACCTGCCACTTAAGAAGTACATGTCTTTCACATGTAATGCGACTACATGCATAACGGCGCCTACCGAGGAAGCAACAAAGTTTCATGCGCGAGGATCAAACCCGTTAACTTAAAAGATCCTGAAGCCAAACGTGAGTGCAGGAGCAGGGCGTAGCGGGCAAGGCAGGTGCGGTGCCGAAGCAGGCATTAACAAAGATTACTGAGCGCATACCATTAATGAAATAGCAGTGCCAGCATTTTCGGAAAGGCCTGCACAGAGCACAGGCAGGTATTTCTTACCAAACTAACAAATACTAACACAGAAATGGTTGTAGCTTCTCGCAAATTTTCCGCATATGTTCCTGCACTTAGATGCCTCCTCTTGCAATTCTCCGTCGTCACTGTCATGGCCTTATCAATGTTGCACGTACATCACTTAGCAAAGATGCCACACTGCCGCCTCTCATCACACGTATGTTTGCTAAAATTTTCAGGTCCTAATTTATCTTCCGTGATCCTCCACTCAAATTCCTCCGTCAGATGCTTCGGACACATAAATTTGGCCACTCTTTCAGGGATCACCATTCCACTGTCGTCAATTATCAGTCCAGATTTCGGAGCTGTCACGTAGAGGTTGAGCGTTTCTGAATATACACAAGCCAGGCACTGGACAACTCCACACATACTCTATTTACGCGGCCCAGAAATCTGATGCTGCGTGATGAACGTGATTTCTTGGGGAAATTCCAAACCAGATGTAGCATAACGATATTCCTTTCCTTGTCTTGAAACTCATCCACGCTCCTCACCCTCAGAACAAGCCACTCCTCGTCGTTATTGTCTGGGCCAGGACAATGGAACGCAGCCTTACTAGAATGATCTTCACCTGCACTCTGTACATGCACAGAACCTTGACATCGCAAGCATTGTAGCCGAAGAATTGCAAGAGATAATGACACAGGCGCACCATCATGCCTGCCTCCATTTGATTTCTCCACGACAAACGAGCTCCATCACCTTCACCTTCTCTTGCTACTGCTTTCTCCTCCAGTATCCATGAATTGTTGGTGGTTAGTAGCATGACAGCAACGGCGGGGGTGGTGGCTCTGTTGAAAGCATTGTATCCAGATTTGAGTCCCGCGGCAATCCGATCGGCACCCATGACGACAGCGACTGTGGTTGCCCATGACAGGCGCTCCATCCGAGACTACTTGGGTAGCGCAAATGGCGGCAATGCAGAGGCCACACCCTATGCCTACGGCAGCGGCCACATTCAGCCCAACAAGGCTTTCTGGTTGCTTCGGGCAACGACCATTCTTATTTTCATTCTAAACTTTAGTTGTGCCGAAACTGAACTTCCATAATGTGCATGTACTATGTAGATTAGTATATGACATCGAAAAACCCAATGCACTGAAGTTTCATATCAGAGTGCTGCACTACTGCACATGGAATGTCCCCACCGAATTTGTAGAATCCCACGTTATGAATTTGGTGTCCATAATGCTACGGGGAGAGGCCAACAACATCAAGTGAAGGACGGTTGTGCTTGGGCAGGTGCAGAAGGCGGGAAAGCTCGATGCGAAAGGAGGCCATGGCAAGGGAAGGCAACCACATGGGCACCACAATGCTGTGCAGCGTCACTTCATCTGCAAAGCGACACAGAATGAGAAAGCTAGACATGCGTCTCCTGGCCACGCTGCCATATATGGGCGGAAATAAAATAAAATATGCGAAATGTGTCACAATGCACCACCATTGTCTGCATTCGAAAAAAATTATGAGTAGAAGCTCACTACATGAGCACATGAACAAAGAGATGCGTGCACCGCTGTGGAAAGAAAAGTCCCAATAAGTATAATTTTAGCAACAATTTAACTATGATAGTAGAGTTGACTAAAATTGCTAGTTGAGCTGGTTGGTTATGTGACATCTTGAGAAGTTCATTAAGGGTAAAGTGACAATGAATATATGAAATCTTTTATTTACATTTTTTCTCGTTAAATCTTTTTATATTTAAATCAAGGAAGTATTTCAAGGCTCATAAAACATTAACCTTTTCAAAATATTACATTTCCTTGGTAAAAATTTGGTTTTCATTGTATTTCTAACATGCATGAATCTTAGTCATTTATCTATCCCAAAGATTTATGCCATATTGCAAATGAAATAGTTTATTTTCAATGTATTAAACACAAGCTTCACAATTTAAAACAATTCTAAGTTATTAAAGAATCCATCTACATAGTTGCAATAACAAGGTCATAAACAAGTAAATACAAAAAAAATCAATGTTCTCCTTTGGTCTACTTAGCCTTTATGCAATAGTAACATTAGTGAAACTAATGCAAAATCAACAAAGTCTTTCATGTAAAACAAGATTAGAGGCTAAGATGTATGCAACTTCCTTAGCACTAAAAGAACAATAATGTTAACTTTGAAACATTTGAGGATAGCTCAAGGAGGGCATCAACATGGATCTTGACTTGAATCAAGTTTAGATATTACCTGAATTCACCATTTTCTCATTGCATCGTCAATTGATAAGAAGACTAAAGCAATGATGAAATTCTATTTCATAGGTTTGATGCACACATGCATTTATGGTTCATCAATCCAAATAAAGACTATTTACATTATCCTTTCTATTCTATTTATACGAACCCTCTATTTTTGGCAATGGTACAAAGAGTGATTGATCTATTGAGTTGCAAAGACAATTGTTCTTCTTTTTATACACTCTATAGGTGCATGTGGTACTTCACTTCCACTTGGAAAAATTGAAGTTTAAGCAATCATACCTTATTTTCCTTCAACAGTTCATGGGTGGGGATAGCTTTTGAAGCTATATTCCTTTCCATATAACTAAATTTTACGATTAAGCTTATACTAATGATGTTGGCAAGGGTTTGACTTGGGGAGGAAACCTACTTTGCATTATGAGATGTGATTATGAAATATGCATGTTCAATTGGGAGCTCACAAAGAGGGCTTTGTATCTTGTGCATGGATTTCATTGACTTCTCAACTATAAATTTTTAGATTCTTTCCCATATAGACATTGCATCTTTCCATAACAAAGACCAAAGATCATTTCAATACTTGTACTATGGTAAATATTATGATTCGCTTTACTACATGGGGTGATATTAAGAGTTACCCGAACCTTCTCAACTAGAACAAACTACCTCAATGAATGTTCAAAGTTCACTTTGAGGCTTTGAGGATAATGGGATGATGTATGTACCTGTGGACAAAAAATGTTGAAATATGATTAAATGACATTTTATATATGTGTATGCTAAGATAAACAAGGAATAAAAAAATGTTCTATGATAACAAGAGATATTCATATGTTGCTATCCATATACTATGTATATTGGAAAGGTCTCCATACATAATACAAAGCATTTCAGTTTCAGTTTCAAAACTACACATCCTTATCAATGCATATCAAAAGAGATCATTAGAAATGGAATGAGTTTCATTATTGAATGTTGTGAAATATTTTACATTTAACTCTAAAAAGAGAGAGGTATCAGTATGGAGGACTCGACCACAACTAATTGTTGTTAGAACATATGCTAGATTTCAAGTACCTCTAAGAATAGGAGAGGAAAAATGGATAGATTATTGTTAAACATCATTAACAATCCAAGAATTACGTGAAAGGCTACAAATACATTTGTAACATTTTGCTGCTATGTATCAACAAAGGGGAGATGATCCACAAGAACAAAGATTTAGAGAAGTTTTGATCAATATATGAGAAGGAAAAATTATTAATGATGATTATGAATTTTTGAGCTTGAGAATGGATCTTCCATTGACATCAGATGGGGGAGATGGATTTGAGGATTCTATGCATTTGTTTGATACAAAGGATAAGGGACATATGCATAATGAAAAGGTGCATATGGATCTTTTTTATTTCTTATGTTTAAATAATCACTTTAAGTGACTACTAATGATCACTAGCTTAGTTATATATTTTTAATATATACCTATAATTTTGCTGGCCATGGTTATCCTGCTAAATTTAGGCTATGGTTATTAATATAGCGGATGATTATTTAGTTATTTAAGGGACCTCCCTCACCTCAATTTTTGTACCCATCACATACCTCCCCTTTCTATCCCATTCTTACCTTCTTCTATTGCATGAGAGAGAGGCTTCTTCTTGTTCTCTCCTTGTGATGAAGAGAGAAGCTTGTTATTTCCATTCCTGATAATAAGATCCCTCTCATTGCTCTTTATTTTCATCTCATTTCATATTTTGCTGCCAACAAATTTGGCTAAGATAACCTTATTTGTCAACAAGTAATAAGGTATTTGAGTCAAATATTTCACAACTTTTGGACGAAGAGCAAGGTTCAAGAATTATAATTTTCATGACTTTTGGATGAAGAACAAGATTTGTATATCAAATATTTTGTAATGACAAGTTTTAGGAAAAAAAAATATTTGCATCATTTATTGTATGTTCTCACTCTCAACGGAATTTGCATTGCCTATCAAAACATACAAAAAGAATGAATTTAAAAATCATTCTTTCTATTGAAAGTTACATTTAGAAAATATTTGTTGAAAATCTTTGATAATTGACTTTTGTTAATTGGTGGCAATCCCAAATCAGATAATCCGGGGTTAATGTAATTTTTTAGGTAGTTGACAAAGTTACGGATGTTATAACCCTTGCGAACAAATCTGACCGTGGAAGAGAAATGACAAACGAGTAAACCAACACAAAAAATGACTAAGGCAAAACAAACGTGTCACCGCATCTATGCGGACCAAAAAAGCAAACAGGATCATGTGCGGCCCGAAAAAAGCAAACAATATTATCATATAGGAAAAGCAGCCACTCCAATATATGCTTCAGCATTGTTTGATTTCCCGGCCATCATCTTCGACGACAAAGCGCATCATTTGCAATTTCCAAATCGAAATTAAGATGGAGGCGCCCACCCTAGAAATTGCATAGTATTGGTTTAATTTATTAACATCAAAAGCCCTGGAATGGCGAGATTATATGGTGTGGTGCAATGTAGCAATTAATTATAAGATGCTGACAACCGCTCTATGTAGCCAACGAAACCCAAATCCTGTGTTTAAAGCTCAGGGACAGCCATAGCCCCAGTAGCGTGAAAGAACAAAGAAACAAGAATACAGAAAAACATAAGTAAACATTGTCAGGGTAGTTACAGTGAAAGGCTACCTCTAGCTCTAGCTCTCTTCAGCCAGCCATAGGCAGAAACGGAAGGAGTTGTAGGGCAGCTCTCATATTAACCGAAATGAGAAGATAAGAGGAAATTTACTAGTTTCTAAGAGATACAGCAGGCGTTGGGATTCTCGTCGCTGAAAATTGTGGTCAGAGTGCCGTCGGGGGCGGGGAGAACCTGCTGAGGCCGTGAGGTGGGCAAAGCGTAGGAGTAGCTGTAGCCGTAGCCGGGGCTGCCAGGGGTGTAATGGTAGTAGTTGATATTGCTGTTGTTGTACAGGTAATAGTTGGCCTCCCCATGATAAGGCTTGCCTATTCTTCGGTTGCTGCTGCTGCTGCTGCGATGGTAAGAATGAGGACCAGGACTACCTTGCAAGTAGTCGCAATGGAGGAGATGGGGATGGGAATGCGGAAAAGCATATGCATATGCATATGCAGGACATTCCATTTCCATTACAAGGCCCCCCTGGGAAGGGGCCAAGCCCCCTTCTTGCTGCTGCTGCTGCACCTGCTCCTGCTCCTGCTCCTGCTCTTGAGGCTCTTGAGGTGGAGGTGGAGGTGGTCCCTCCCCAGCATCTGCCGGCGCAGGAGGAGGAGGTGTTGGTGTTGAGGAGCCGTCGCCTTCCGGTGGTGGGGCTTCTGTTCCCTCGGCGGCCACAACAGTCTGATCAGCAGCAGCAGGTGCCTCCGTTACTGTATTGGCGTCGGCCGCTGGACCTTCGGCAGCATCGGCTGTTGCGCATTCGGGATTGGGATTGGGATCTTCGTCGCGGAAATGGTTGCAGAGGCGTGCTTTCTTGCCTCTCTTCTTAATGGCCTTCATCACCTTTTCGGGATCCGCCCAACCCACTACCGTCACCTTCTGGCCCGGAAAATCTATGCCCACGTTGTATATTCCTGCAACCAGTGTACCTCGCATCTTAATTTCTCCCAGGCGCAGCCCAACGAAACAAAAACCTTGGCTACGATTAACCAAATTCCCAAACACAAACACAAACACAAATTCTCCAGCACAAATTATGAGTCAGCTCAGCAAACGAACGTACCGTGGATGGTCTGCAAAGCCTTGCGGATCTTCTGCACGCAACCGTTACAGTCCATGCGAACTTGGATCTCCGTTATTTGCGGTCTCTGGGAAAATAAAGCCACCATTATCCTTCAGCTTAGCCGTGGTTATATATAATCAAGTTCTTAATTTGACAGCTCAACTCATGCATGGCTACTTCCTACGTATACTTACATCAACCTGAACCGGCATGAGGAGGAATGGAGGCAGCACCAGCAAACTTCTGTAGTAGTAGTTGAAACTGATCCTCACTACTGTCTGTGTTGATGCTCACGAATCATGCCAATTCAATTGCTAATTAATAAGCAACAGCAGTCATGACGCGCAGGTATATATGTCTGCAAAGGTGCTCATTTGCGGGCGGGTGAGTGGACGAACGGCGAGAGAATATATAAAAGTTCAGAAGTGGATGGGAACAATATATAAAAGTCCAGATTCTATTCGAATCCAAGTGTACAGAAAATTCCGATTTTAAGGGCTGCTGTCCGCAGCCGCCCCATGCCTCTTCCTCCCTCCCTTTCCCCTTGGATTCTAACCACACACGCAGCATTTGGCTCTGATCTGACGGACCACATCAAACAAACAAAAATCATAAGCAAAATTATTGGATTCTACTTCTGCCATTATTGCTGCCCTACCTTTACTAGACTATATTGTATAATAGGACCCAGTTCCGGCAACCACACATCCACCCGGAAACACACTGAGATTTTGGGCATCATCTGGTTCAAAAGTTTGGTAATGAGTTTGTCTGGGTTTACTTCACCGCTGGCGTTTTCTTCCCGGCCCAGCTGGTAAAGCAAAATGATGGCGTTCACAGTGAGACAACTTCTCCCGCTTTTTCACCATTGAAGTTCATCTGGACATTGGTTTATGCGATCAGGTTGTGACGTCTTGTTCCTTTCAGGTTACTAATATAATATTAGAAAATATCAAAGTCGGTTGTTAATAGTGGTCGAGGTGTCGTCACACGTTTGCATTCTCAGCTTTACAAGCCACCCTAGCCGTGATTCCTTATGGGACTTTTTTGTGACTGAACTGCCTGCTCCTCGGATAACTTGCGGAAAAAGAAAGGAATTGGGTTACAAATGGAGCAGGTTCAATGTCGCTGAAATTGAATATATTCTTGACAGGCATTTTTGACTTACCAGAGATATTCGTGTTAGTGGATAACAGTGATACAACGTATGGCAACCAGATGGATAGTCACGCAATATTCTGCACTATTTAACCACAGTAGTTTGCGGCCTTTGAAAGTCCTATAATCCAAATTTTCTTTTCCAAAGATGCATGGCTTTCGCTGAGTGAGATCACACCAATGTATGAGTCAAAGAATTTCGTAGTCTAACCAAATGCCTTTTAACCATTGAAGCTTTTGACTTCGCAGTGCTTTCTATAATAATTAATTTGGATTACCAAGCCCCTCACTGAATAATAGGCTTTCATCACGAGATCAACCATCGAAGTTTTTTTTTTCCTGAACATAGCCTTCTGTTTGGGAATCCTAACCCTGGTGACCAGTGTGGAAAGAATCGGTATTCGCTCTCTTCCTAGAATTTTGCATTCACAGCGGTGATGCTATATTTAACCTTCATTTATGGTTTTTAGATGTTAATGGTTAAAGTTGCTCATGGTTTGTGCTTGGGGTCTTTATTGAGCTTTGTTGCAGGTTCAAGATCACAGGGAAGCTCTTTGCAGCCAAGGTAGTTATAACGTTGAGCTGATTTGGAAATTGGAGTTTATCTATGGAGGCCAAGGCTTTCTCTTTTCTGATCAGTGTCTCAACAAGGTTGCCGCTCAGCATGTCTTTGATTCGTTGAGCTGTGTAATAAAAGGTAGTGTTTTAATAGTCTAGAAATATGTTTGATTGGCGTGTTTCAAGAATCACATAAATAGGCCAAGTTGGGTGAATTATTATAAAAGTCATACCAACTCAACTCAACGGACAAAATTTCTAATTTGGCAACCAATCGATATATCAATGATTTATCATTGAGTTAAAAAACCATGATAAAAAGGGTGCTCATGGGAAGCAAAAGACATGTTCATTTTAGATTTTAATCCACCTCAACAACTGTTAATCCATTTTAGCTATTGATGCTAATAGTGTTATTTCTTGGATGTAGCTAAAGGCATCTAGAGGGAGCAATTTGAATCAAGGCCTTACAAAAATTTAAGATAAATAGACTAGTAGAAAGACCAGTAAAAAGTAAGATCAAAACTTAATATAGAAAAATAGAATAGTTATATGAAAAACTAGTAAACAAACATCCACCATAAAACTTTCCCCAAATCCTAGGGGCTAGAGTAATTCTATTAATCAAAAAAAATTTACAAGGCTTCTTTTACAATCTTGGATTGAGCACAAACCTAAGTTCAAAGTCACAAGAATCCACTTTTATAGCACAATAGAAGAGGAAATACTTTGCCTTGTCTCAACATAGAGACTCAAGAGTTTTCCATGAAACACAAAGTTTTTCCAAGGAAGAACCATAGAAAGAAGAAAAAGAAATTCTAGTCCACGCATAAGGCTAAATAATAGAATACCATAAGCTATGCTAGACAACTTCAATTGATAGCTTTGATTTCATCTAGCCATTCTTAGAGCTATTTTTCCAATCATTGTCTATTTGTTGAAGAAGCACGAGAGGAACTGAGCTATAACCATTACTAGTCCATTGAAGAGTAGCTAAAGAAGAAGAAGTCATATTTGTTATATCTAAGCTTCCATTACTACATCTACTATGAGCTTTAGGTGAGCATTAAAAGCTAAGCAAAGGAGGAAAAAATCTATCATTTTTCTTTGGCACCAATGGTTGCAAAAATAACCTATGCTTGTATAATGGCTTTTTAAGCTTCAACTAACTCTCGTTCTTTTCATCAATAAGGCTTAGCTTATAGCAGTGAAAACTTTAGCTTTTTAAAGATTTCTTTTTAAATATAAGCTTATAACACCCCTTTTTATTTTTGTTGATGTGGCCACTTTTTTTTGCTATAACTCGTTAGATCCAAACCTAGTTCTAAGACTTGGCTCTAGCTTTTCTTTTGCTTGGGCAAACATGATGATGAGCTCTTTGAAAGGAGTTCAGAAGCTATTGATTCTCATAGCTTTTCTACTTTCCAAAATAAGTTTCTTTGTGTGCATAATACAAGAGCTAATGTGGTAGAACTATTTTAGAAGAGCCTTGAAGAATGATAAAGAAAAAGCTCTATGAAGTAATTTCATTTGGTGTTGTTTCTAAGTTGATGCGGTAGAGTTGAATTAATGAGCCCTTGTAGAGTGGAAAAATATGGCTCTACAAGCTAGTTCTATTTAGCATTTTTTGTTAAGCTGATGTGGTAGAGCAATTTGAGAAAGCCCTTGTAGAGTAGAAAAATGGCTCTACGAGCTAATTCTATCATGGGCTTCTTTATTATGCTAATGTGGTAGAGCAATTTGAACAAGCCCTTGTAGAACCAAAAACTAGTTCTACAAAATGGCTTTACAAGCTAAGCTAGATTAAAAATACTTTGCACACATGCTCTAATATAAGCTTGGCCCCACTAAACAAAGTTTATGAAATCAATTTGAGCTATCTTCGTAAAGCTAAGACCAATTTAAGCTATCTTCAAAAAGTTAAGAAAAAAGTAGAGTTGATTAAAATTGTTCGAGTATGCACATAATGCTAAGCTAGTAGAACCTATTTAGATGAGCTAAGTAGAATTTAAAAAACTATTTTGCAAACTAGCTCTACGTGCTGGTGTGCCATACAAATACATTTCCTGCGAAAGATAAGTTAAGAGCTCAAACACACATGAAACAAAAAATTCCACTAAAAAGAGAAACTTACAATCAAGCTAAAAACATTCAAAAATCTTCCCCTTTTTGAGATTGGATTAGCTCATAAAGTAAGCTTAAATAAGTAAGAACAAAGAAGAATCATACATAACCAGGCATATAGGAAAAGCCTAAAAGTCAAGCTCAAAATCATCCACAAAAAATCAAGCTTAGAGTCATCATGTGGTAGGAAAAGCCCGAAAGTCAAGCTCAAAATCACCCAAAAAAAATCAAGATTAGAATCATCATGCAGATTAACTCAACCTAAACATACAAATCCTAATCGAAGAACTTAGCAAGCTCTAAATAACAAGCATCAAGTTAAACAAGAGAATCATAGAGCTCATTAAAGATGAGCAAATAATAATCACAATGTATACCAATCAAGCTTAACATAATTACATCTAGCTACATAGATCACCTTTAGTCAAAAAATCCACAATAGAACCTTTAATCAAAGTACTATAGACAATGGTTATCATTAAACTAGAGAAATCATCTTCACTTTTTCTGACAAAACATTAAAACAAAGAAATCATTTTTACATTTTCTAACAAAACATTAAAACAAAAAAATCATCTTTACTTTTTGTAACAAAACTGCTTATACACTATCGCATTTGACAAAACCACTCATACATAGTCCCATCATACATAAATTCTTCTTCTTTTAGATAGAAAAAAGTGAAATGAAGCTTCCCCTATCATTAAACAAATTAAGCTTAAAACACAAAGATAAACATAGGTGATAAAAAAAATAAGAGAAATACATAAGAGCTTAACTAAAAAACTTGCTAATCAAAATAAGAGAACAACTAGACATAGAAAAAATATAAAAGACATATAATATATCAAAGAGTCAACAAGAAACTCAGAAAGCATCATAGCAATGGATATTTATAAGAGATTTTGGATTAATTAAGAGAATTTTAGAGATCTTGGAAAAGGGCTTAGAAGAGCATAGGCTAAGAGAGATTAAGCATTGATGAACATTCAAGCTAGAATAGAGTATGAAAGAAATAGAGAAGAGTGGAAGGCCCAATGATGAGCGACAAGGTACCCCTACACCCAACCATACGAATCACAAAGCGTTCACCTGCGATCTAGTCGAATTTCGTGGACTTCATCATTTCCAGTGCTATTGGGCAACCAAGCACTACGCTACTGGGCCTACCCAGTAATAACACTGCTAGGATTACCAAGTGAATACGTGTTATGCTCGAAGTGGTTGTACTTATGTGTGTACTCTATCTCGCTTAATTTCCTCATTAATGTAATGATTGGAAAATATTTAATAACTAATTGAAAGCATTTAATAAATAATTGAAAAAAATAAATGCATGAATAAAATAGCTAATCTATCCAAAGTGCTGCAAGGTTTATCAAAAAGCTCATCTTTATTGTCGCACACATTGTCATGCTCAGGTACAATAATGCTCAAATAAAGATTCATACACATAATGACTCCTACTACAAGCGCTTAGGGAAAAAATTTCTAACTTTTGAATGGAAAAAATGTAAGAGCTTCGCTACTATTGAAATCTGGATTGCCCATAAATGTGGTTGGTAGGCACATATTTATAGGTGGTAGATAGACACTGCACCGACAAGGCCTCGTTGATGTAGGATAAGATGCATCAACAGGGCCTTGTTGATGTAATCAACCAACAATGACTCATTATATCCCCATGATTGAATGAAAACTGGTCCTCAAGTTATTTTACAAAATTGAAAAGGTATGGGATTATTGACTAACTTTTCTCCAACAAAATAAACTGATTGACTTGACAAAAAAAATAGAGTGCTCGAGTGTACATATCAATACATTATAAAAATGGTGGTGTTTAGGACACAAAATTAAACACCATGACACAACTCTTCAAAAATTGGACAACACGTTCCTTGATGGTGTGAAGCTTGTTAAAGAAGATCAAATGGTCCCAAGTAGTGGTGGTTCCTGAGGCTCCAAGGAACCTTCACCAGCTTCACGCACTAGTGGTGGTTGAGGTGGCTATGGTTGTCCTACTACTACTACAACTTCAAGCAAGAGGCAGAAAGCATCCAGCAGTGCTTTCATTTTCTCCTCCTTACTCCTAGGATCATGCACCATCCATGCAACTTCCCCAATGTTGATTGGAATGGGCACATCCCAAGCACATGGGATCATTGGAAACAACTCCTTAGCATTGACAAACCAAGCAACGAATTGTTTACATTCAATGTCGAACGCCTTAACTATGTCCTTCTTCTCCTAGTAGTCATTCATCCGTCTGGCTAGGTTCTTACCGATAGATCGTTGATCTCTAGATCACCTTCTAAGAAATTTGAGTTCAGTGTTAGTAGTCTCAAGCTTTTGCTTGGTGTCCTTGTGGTGCTTGAACTTAGCCTCATATAGCATATATGAGCTAGCTACTTGTTTCTCCAATTTTGACTGTGACCATATGATGGTTAGCATTGCCAAGTTTGCATAACACAGATTGGCCAACTCCATGTACTCTATCATCTCCTTGATTTGCAACTCCTTCAAGTGGATCTCCACTTTGTTGTACGCATCAATCCCATCAAGGATGGGTTGCCATATCTCTCTTCCTTGTTGGAGTTGTTGGAGGGCTTCATTTATCTTCACCTTTGTGATTTAGATTTTTTTTTCATTCATTTCTTTTTGCAAGCCAACCTGGTCCCTGTAATGATTCTTTACTTTCTCAGATTTGAGGGCTTCATTCTTCCAAGTGATAATCTTGATGGTAGACTTTTGTTGCAAGGTGCGTACCTCTCCATTAATAGATTGTGATTCTCCATGGCTAATTTCCTCAGTTCAGTGTTGACTTTAGCAAGCTGTTCCTATTGTTGATGAATGAATTCTTGCATTTGATCTCTCTAAGCATCAGCATTTCACAGGTGATGATTTTGCATGGTCAATGCTTCATTCTTTTGATGCATTTGATTTAAGTCCCTTTTGATGGAATATGTTTCAGCTTCCACTATGGACTGTTTGAAGATGGCAATTACTACTTCCTCCTTAACTTTCTAAAATCATTTGTGAAGCTATTTGATAGCTTCATCTCTTGTCATTGTTAGGTTGAGGATTGCTTGTTCTACAAGTCGGGCATGAAGTTCGAAAATCTCTATAGCCAAGCATTGAATTTGCTCTTGGGCCATTTCTAGTTACCCTTTCAATATAATGCATTTGTCCCTTGCATTTAGCAACTCCGATTAGGTTGTGATGATGTTCTCCGAGAGATCAAAGATGTTCAGATTCGGTTTCCTGGTTCCTACCAATCATTCCAGCAACTATTCGTGCTGGGCTACGTTCAATTTTCTGCTGACCATGCCTATGGATGTCTGCACATCTTAAAGTGAAAATAGATTTGGTACAAGTGTTTTGGGTGCATTCAATGCTTCTACTACATGGTCAGCTATCACTTTTATCATTGTCTCCTACCCTTAGTGTTGCATCACCAAGATAATTGCCTCTTCACCTTCCTCCAGCTACATTGAGAAAGTGGTGACATTCCCAGAGATTTCTAGGAATAGATGGTGTGTTGTTAGTGACACTGTTACCTCTTGAGCATTAGGATTCAACCTCAAAGTTATCTATGCTCTTTGGGTAAAGAAAATGGGACCACCTCTCTCCATTTGGCTGATTGTTTGAGTCATCTCGTTAAGGTGACTTATCGCTGGCCAATACATAGATGGATCTATCCCACTCATTCTTGCTTGTTGCTCTTGTTCACTCAAGAGCTATTCTTGAATTTGACATAGATGCTCAAGGATTGTACAGGCCTATGGTGTTGTCTCCTAAGTGGGTGCTAGTGGATGCAACTCCTCTTCTTGAGTGGTGATTGACATCTTATCTTTCATGATTTCTACCCATGAGGCCAAGGGAGCATGCTTGAGAGTATCATTAGAATAGCAAATAATGCCTGCCCTTTTGCAAAGTTTCCTAATGAGACATGGAAAGGGTAGGGTCGTCCTTCCACGTTCATTCTTCTTGAAATGCTTTTTGATCTCCAAATAGATCAATTATGGAAGGTTAATGGGAAATTTCTTACTTAGAGCAGTGCATGCTCAGGCAAGGAAAGCAGTCACCTTGCTTGGCCTCACCGTTGGATTGAGGCAATAGGCTGCAATCTTAAAATATATTTGCTTCGCTAGTGTGAGTACACCATACTCTATATAGTCGACCTCATAGCATCATTGGGTTTGTTTCCTTTTTGCCTTAGGATTGCCTTTTGTTGATATCTTTGCCAACTATGTTCCAATGTCTAGCAACCCTAGTGCCTGTGCAATAGCTTTCGCTAAGTAGGACACTTGAATGTCCTTGATTTTTACAATGGACCCTTACCTTCGGCTACTCCAGAAGAGATAGGTCTCTTCCATGTACCACTCCCCACTAGACGTGATGACTGGCCACATGGGAAAGGCTTGCAATTGTGTCTTGACATCCTCTGGAGCTTTCTCCAAAAATGGTCCAAAGTTTATCTCTTGAAGAATTGATCTTTGGATTTCTCAGGACTTGATGATGTCTAGGTAGGCTTGAGTTAGAGTGACCTTAAGCCTTGGCATGGGTCCAAGCACTTCNGCTTGAGTTAGAGTGACCTTAAGCCTTGGCATGGGTCCAAGCACTTATCCTCATTGGGATTGTTTTGTAGGCACTTCTTCCTCTGGAATCTGTCGAACAAATTCCACTTCAGGCTCTTCTTGAATAAGTCACATTGCATGGGTTGCCTCTAGTAGTTCTTGGCCTTGTTCTTGTTGACCCCTTCCAACTTTGGGTTGTTTCTCCTATGGTTGTGAGGGTTCTCCTTCTTGCGAATGTTTTTGTTTGGGTTCCATCTATAATCATAATGAGACCATGGATTAGCAATCATTATGTAACCTTAAAACAATTTGGGATACCTTAACTCTTAAGAATAGTTACACTTGGCTAAGTTGTGATTATGGCTGATTTAATTAACCCAATTATCATTTATTTTGTGTTATTATGAATAATTCATCCTGGAGGTTGTTGGAAGGGTTAATCTTGGAAAAAAGTTGATGTTTATATATGGTTAAGGTTATTAACCCTTTGGGGAATTTAGGAAAATTTTCAAAAATTTCATCGGAAACCTTAAGGTTTGTGGCCCCCATGATAAAGATCTTACCTCTGGTAAGTGCAGGATTGAAAAATGAAGTGATTTGGACAAATAAATGGAAATTTATGAGCTTTGGAAGGTTTTGGGCTATGAAAAATTGCAAAAATTCCAAAGCATGTAGTGGTATATGTAGTATTTTTGCACTGTGTCAATGAGGCCTTGTCAACGTGGTTAGCTACATCAACGAGGCCTCATCAACATAGCTATTGATCATTGTTGACTTTGGTTAAACTTTCAAAATACAAGGAATTTTTTCAATGAAATTGGGATCAAATGAAAGCTTAGAAGACCAAGAATAGTATGAAATCATGATAAGAGGATGTTGAAGTTCCTAAATTTGAGAAAGTAGAGAAAAATTAATTTAATGGATGAATGAAATGAGAGATTAAGGAGTAATGAGTGGTTTACACAATGAAAAATGTGAAAGATAAGATTGTAGTGATGTTAAAGGTAAGGAACCTTAACTAATCAAGCAAAGAGCTATGCAAGTGGATCCTCCCCATAGTAGGCTCATGTCCTTTTTTCACTTACATAACCTCAACTAAGGAGTCTGCGAGCCCCATAGTCGATTTAATGATCATGACAAGTTAAAAGACCAACCCAAAAGAATTCATTCAAGAATCCCAACACATCAGACTAAGACATAGAGCATAACATAGGACCCGATAGTGAGGTGAGTTACGGCAGCATGGATGGATGATAGGGAGGGTGGAATGGAGTTCCAAATTGAGGTTATAAGAAGTCCCTTGTGGAATTTGTGGTTAAAATGACCCAAGAAGTTCCATCCTTAGTCCAAACCAAAACCATCCACTTTTAGTGACTTCACATCACCACTTTAAGAATGATTCACCCACTCAAGACAAAAGAGTATCCCCATAAGACAACCACTATTCCGCAAAGAGGAGAGAGAGGAGTAGGAAGTGAGAGAGAAAAGGGCCTTAGTTAGAGGGAACCTTCAGGCATAGGTGTGTGTCTTTCGAGTTCCATAACCAGTGCTTGTAGCCCATTTATTTGTTTAAGGGGTGTGCTTTGAATTCCCATTTTTTTTAAATAGGAACTACAACATGCAAGGAATTATTTGTGTCGAAGGGGTGTGCTTTGAATTTCCATCATGTTTGTTTGTTTGTTTTTTTGAATGATGGGAACCACACCATGCAACGACACAATTTGTCTTCCTTTCATTAGGTGGTATAGAATGATAAGAAGTCCACAAAAAACACTCAAGCACTTAAGCAAGAAGAACAAGACAAAGAGTATTGAGTCCCCTTAAAGTCATACCCATTACAAACCTTTTAATCCTTCCTAATTCCAGAACTATCAAGGTCACCAATTGATTAAAAGTTTCTTTAATGAAAAAGAACCTCAAATTCCCAGAACAAGGAAAACCATAGAGTTCATTAGATGGGCAGATGACTTAGACTCACTGCTTGTTCCATGAAAAATATACCATGTCAAAGTCATTAGGCATTAAAATTCAAAAATAGAAACCAAACATCGATAATGACTTATTAAGCATTAACCATCATTAGTAAATAGCAACATCAGCACTATGTCCTATGACAATAGAGCAAATTCATTCATAAAAGTGAGAAAATATCACACTTAAACAAAGGAAAGAAAAATAAAGTAAAATATATAAGAAAGTGTAAAATCATCAAGAAAGTTTAAAGATACTAAAAATGGTGTAAAATTAAAAAATTTGAAGATCAAAGATTTATAAAATCAAAAATGTGAAAAATAAAAAGGTAGAAAATTTGGAAGGCCATGGTAATGGTGAGCACAGATGGCCATCTCCCCCACAACTGAGTTGAAAGGAGGAGATCTGAAAAATAGAACATGGTTGTCCATCTGTTGAGGCAGTATTTACATTGGCTTATCTTGATTCGAGGAAAGGCATCACTTGTTGGATATTAACCAATTGCTTTTTATTTGGGTTGTTAGGTTTGTAGATCAACATGGCCATAGAGGGAAAGGTTTGATCAATTATATAAGATCCCCACAATGTTTGGAATTTTGTCTTTTGGGGTACATGTGTGTGATTCTAGTAAATAACCTTATCTCATGGTTGAATTTTTACTTTCCTGATTCGAAGGTCATGACGCTGCTTGCTAAATGCCTTATTCATCTTATTTAAGGATAGGGCCACTAAGTGATTTTTATCTAGCATGTTTAAGTTGATCAATCTTTCCTTATGTGCTAAACTTTGGTCAAGGTTTAGATCACAGGCTATTGAGAGTGTATGAAGCCTGAATTGAATTAGGAGCATTAGAATTTTTTCATACACTAACTCATAGGGAGAATATCCAATAGGAAGTTTCCAAGTTGAATGATAAGCCTAGAGAGCATCGTTAAGTTTTGTACTTTAGTCCTTCCTATGTTGATGGTTCATGTTAGTATTTTTGTAATCTCCTGGTTGGTTGCCTCTGCTTAATCATTGGCTTGGGGGTGGTAAGGTGTTGTTAATTTATGTTCTACCCTTAAGCATTATATTAATTTTCTAAATGTAGCATCTATGAAATGAGTTCCATTATCAAAAATTAGTAAACATGGCACCCCAAACATATTCATGATATTTTGTTGTATAAATTTGGTAGTGGATGATGTACAATTAGTAATGGCTACTACTTCTATCCATTTTTTGTAGTAGTCAACTACTACTATAATTATGCTTTTCCATTAGACATGGATTTGATGGGATCCATGAAGTCAATCCCCCATATGTTGAAAGGTTTCAGTGGTTGAATCCACTATTGAGGACCTTCCATGTGAGTGGTCATCTTCCCGTCATGTTGACAACATTCACAAGACGTGCCAAACTAGTGGGCATCCCTAAATATTGTAGGCCAACAATATCCTGCCATCAGGATTTTTAGGGTTGTGCATCTCCCTGCATAGTGACCTTTGCAAGGTCCTTCATGAGCATCCTAGAGAATGTGTAGTTGATCTTCATCAAGGACATACCAACAGATCAAGCCATCAACACACAATTTGTAAAGGTATCTGTTGATTTCCATGAAGTATTTGGCCTAGTGAAGAAATTATTGCATTTTCCTAAAATCCAAGTTTTGTGGAATCTCTTGAGTGAGAAGATATGTGAGGATGTCATTATATCATGTTGGTTTTTTAGGTGTTTGTTCACTTATTTCTCTAGTAAAGAGGAGTTCATTTAGAAATTAATCAGAGAGTGGGCTCTTCTCCTCTTTATTATCCCATCTTAAGCGAGAGAGGTGGTTAGTGATCACATTCTTAGTTCCTTTTCGATCTACCATAGTGAGATTGAATTCCTGCAAGATCACAAGCCACTATATAACATGAGGGCTCACCGTTGGCTTATTAATGAGGAATCGAATTGCACTATGGTTCGTATGCACAAACACTTGGTAACCAAGCACATAGTGTCTAAACTTTTCTAACACATACACCACTGCCATTAATTCTTTCTCTATGGTGGTGTAATTTAAGTGTGCTTCCACAATGCTTCAACTCATGTAGTGGATATAATATGGACATTTATTGTCATCCATCTACGTGAGCACTACTCCTAAAGTATAGCTAGATGTGTCTGTCATGATATGGAATGATTTGGATCAATTTGGTGCTAATAGGATCGGTGTTTCCATGAGTTTCTCCTTTAACTGTTGGAATGCATGTTCACATTCCTTGGTCCAAATGAAAGGTGCATCTTTCTTTGTAATTTTTACCAACGGCTTTGTAATCTTAGAGAAATTCTCAATAAATAGCCAATAGTAACCAATGTATCCAAGGAACGACCAGACATCTTTAACGGTCTCTAGTTGGCATGTTATTCCTTGGATGATCCTTATCTTTTTTGGGTATAAGTTAATCCCTTTCTATGAAATTCAGTGCCCTAGCACGATGCCTTCTTAGACCATGAGATGGCTCTTTTTCCAGTTGAGCTGTAGGTTTGTCTCTATACATTTCTTCAGCACTTGCTCAAGTTGGTCCAAGGCTTACTCAAAGGTAGCTCCATAGGTGGAAAAGTCATTCATGAAGACTTCAACACCACTACTAATTTTTTGTTAAAAGATACTCAAGACCAAGCATTGAAATGTTGTAGAGGCATTGCATAGATCAAATGGCATCTTATAGTATGCAAAAGTTCCCCAGGGACTCATGTATGTTGTCTTGGCCTGATCTTCAGGTGCAATTTGGATTTGGTTATAGCCACTATAACCATCCAAAATCTATAATAACAATGCCTAGATATGCTATCTAATACATGATCCACAAATGGCAAAGGAAAGTGATCCTTAAATGTTGCCATATTTAACAACCTAAAGTCGATTTAGACCTACCATTTGCCATCTTTTTTTTTGTACTATTATGAGTGGGCTAACCCACTCACTATCCACAATGGGATAGATGAACCTCGCCTTGAGGAGTTGCTCTATCTCCTCTTTAATGATTTGCCTCAAGTTAGGGCTTAGTCACCTCTATGGTTGCCTTCTAGGCTTCATGGCTAGGTCGATGTAGATTTAATGCTAGCATATCCTTGGATTGATTCTTATTAGCTCTGGATATGATCAAGTAAAGGATGTTGACCATTTATTCATCACTTTCAACAACTTTTCTTTTTATTTAGGAGCAATTTTGGCATTAATGATGACTAGTTTACCATTCTTTAAAAGTGCATACTCCATATTGGCCAGTAAATTTTTTCGCTCTAAGGGCTCCTGCTTGAAGTGATTAGGGATCCCCAACTGTCCTCAATAGGTATCATCATCTTCATCAGAGATTTGGGAATTAACTTGTTGAATTTTGTTCATGCCTTCAACATATGCATAAGCTAAACTCTTAGTTAGTTCCATGCATATTATGCTACTATCGGAATTAGCCATCAGCCACTAGGTGCCTTCCTTCTTTGTGGCTACTATGTACAGACACCTTTGAATGTTAATTTCTTGTGCACACTGATTACATGCCTTAATATATGTGCTCTTGATGGACCAAATCTTTTGCACACAATTGCACCCATTATCACTGTATGCAATGCATGGAATATGCTTCTTCTCAATTTTTCCTAACTTATTTTCCTTGGATATTTCTAAAGATAGGCCCCTTATACCCATTCATGCATCGACCATGCTTAACCAAGTCCTTTCCATAATGATAGGAAAATCATTTTTGTGGTTATCCACCTTAATTACTAGAAAATCAGTAGGATAGGACCACCACAAATTGTGGTTACAATGTCCTCTACTAATCCCAAAGGAATAATAATCAACTAATTTGCTAATTCTAGATGGATGTTACTCTTCTTAAGAGGGGGTAGGTTCCAGGCCTTATACATGTCATGGGAGATGAGGTTAACTCCAAAACCAAAATCAAGAAGAGCTTTGCATGGCTCTTGTTTAGCAATCTGTACATAGATGAGTGGACTTCCTAGGTCGAATCTTTTTGTAGGAAGATTTACAACCTTGATCTAATTAGAAATAGCATGGGTTAACATTACAGTGCGAATCCTAGGGGGCACTTGGTTTGAAGGGCACTTAAAGATATTTGATGCAGAGGATGAGGATGCTAGAGATGCAGGGCAATCAGCTAGAGTAGGTTGTAAGGGTTGGAAAGGACTACTGGGCTGAAAGAAAGGTCATGTCCTTGATCAATTATCTGGACCACTTGGTTGAAAAATTAGTTGTGATTGTATAGCCCTTGTAGCATTTCATTGTTGCAGCTGTGAAGGAATCTCACCCTACATAGATGGAGCACGAGGTAATTGGGTTGAAGGTGGAGGTGTAGGTGCAGAGAGATGTGGAGGATGATAAGGATATGAATATGGGTTTTTCCCTTGAGTATATGATGAATGTATTCAATGGTACTCTAGAGGGTAATAATGATGTTGGAATGATGCATGACTTGTAAAACTCCTAGGGGAGATAGGCTACTAAACATAGTACCCATATGGATCTGGTTGCGTATAAGGATACTATTGCCTTGGTGGTAGCATTCTCGACCATTGTGGTTGGTACCACTGTTGGTAAGCTTGTTATTTCTCATGGAACTATCTTGGATTACCTTAAGGGTAAGGTAATCATCTTGGAGCTTACCTTCATGCTAGGCAAGGATTCAATGCATACACTCCAAACTCTTGTAAGTGTGACACCACAGGGCAAGATCCCTTTGAATGTTCATATTAGCATATGTCACATTCAGTTTCATTATCAAAGTCAGACTCCACAACTTCGTCTATTACAGCAGCTTTGCCCTTACCTCTTTGGTAGGCATATTTAGCTTCTTTTTGCTTCCTATGATTATGATCACTATTTTGCTCTTTAGATTCTTTAGCAATTTTCAACACAGTTTGAAAATTTTCATCCAAAGAGTCCCATAACTTGTCGACCTTGGCTAAAATATCAAAAACATATTCTTGGATGGGTAAGATCTTTCTGTTCATCACTTCATCAAGTGCTAACTCCTCCTCATTAGAAAATTGGAACTCTCATTTTTTGATAGATGGGTCGTTATTATAGTCTTCAGCACTCTCCCTTTTTGTAGCTCACCTTCTTCTTTTGCTACATGCTCAATTAACCTTTGGATTTAATGACCTCTCATTTTATATAATCTTCCTTGGTCATACATCCCAAGGGTTCTTCTTATTTCTACTTTGAGCCCATTTATGATGTGGTGAAGTTGTTCCCTCTAAGAGTAACCATGGCCAAGGAATTGTTTTAGGAGTGAATAGTATCAGTCCATGGTGGCATCCAAGGGTTCATATGCTCCTTGTTTCTAGCCTTAGATTTACCTTCTTAGATTAGACACTTTGAAGTATGTCTAGTATTTGTCATTGAATAGCTCTAACATGGTACTCCATCTTCGGATAGATTCTAGGTTTAAAGACTAGGACTAGCTTTCAGCTTCTTTAATGAGTGTGGAAAAAGCTTGAGTTTTTGCCACTCATTCTCCATTATTGGTAAGGCATAAGAATCTTGAAAAGCTTGTAGATGTGTTTATGGATTAGAATTGTATCCCCTCTCAAATCTTGGGATATTTTTCATGTCTAGGTGCTTGATCTGACTATCCTTCATATGCCTAGTTGGGATTTTTACTACCTCTGCAATGTTGAGCATATTTTGAGTTGCCAATAAATGTTCATCATCATTGCTATGTTGATGACATCGATGATGGTTTTGGCCACCCCATCAATTTTGGTGGCTTTCATGGTCATTGTTATTTTGTTGACCACCTTCATCGTGATTGTTTCGATGATGGCTTCCATGAGAACTATTAGATGAAGAGGAATGTTTAGACTCAACTGAAGAGTATGAAGAGGAAGGTGGGCCACACTACCACCATGGTGTCTGCCACCACTCTTATGCTTATTATGATCATCATCCTTAGATCCCTTATTGTTTTGATGTTTACCTGAGTTCCTACCTTGGCTATCACTCTTTCCTGATCATAATTTATGAATAGTCGATCATAGGGTTAGGTTCACACCCTCATCATCAATAGTAGGGGATAGAGAATCTTCATGTTAAAAACCTTATAAGGGAGGATCCTCATTATCTTCTTAATCTAGTAGGAACAAGGGGTTAGTGTAATGTTTTCCCTTTGTAGCTTCATGAATTTTCTCTTGACGTTTATCTCTCTTACATTGTGTTTCAGTGGGATAGTAGTTTTGAGTGTCATATCCATCCACAACATATTCTTCATGAATATTTGCTATGTCCAACTTCTTAAGGGTTTTTAATAGCATCCCAGGCATAGATCGATTGGGGGCTAAGACGATGTTGCCCTCCATATCACACCATCACATCTATTAATCTTGATGTAGGATGAAGGTGAAATTCGGTACAAACTCATCTCGATGAGTGTATACCACCTTGCTTTCTTGTGGGATTGGTGGTTTGGTATCTTTAGTCTTGCAAGAAGAAGAAGAAATTTTTATGTCAATGTGCTTTATAATTTTTATGTATAGTGGAAATGATATTGACCTTAGGTTTGTACAACAATATTAATGATATTTACTTAAACCTCAATAGTGCACATTCCACAAACAAAGTCTCTGGCAACGATGCCAATGATGAGTGGTGAGGTACCCTACATCCAACCATATGAATCAGAAAGCGTTCACGTGCAATCTGGTCAAATTTTGTGGACTTTGTTGTTTTCAGTGCACTAGCCCTTTAGGAAGTGAATCTAGCCTTAAGGTCAATCGTTGTCTTCCCAATTACACTTGTGACATTCATTGGTATGATTAAGTGTAACTGACACATTCAATTTTTATCATTTTTATGTTTTATATTTAGGTACTTGAATTGTAGATAAAAAGGAATTTGATTAACTAATCTAATTAACTAATCATCTAATCAATTTAATAATCCTAACATAAGTATTCATTCCGACTTTTCATACACATCCTGAACCCACGTATCCATTGCTGGGCAACCAAGCGCTACACTACTGGGCGTACCAAGAAATAATGATGCTGAGATTACCAAGCGAATACATGTTATGCTTGAAGCTATCATACTTATGTGTGTACTCTATCTCACTTAATTGCCTTATTAATGTAATGATTGGAAAATATTTAATAACTAATTGAAAACATTTAATAAATAATTGAAAATAATAAATGCATGGATAACATAGCTAATCTATCCAAAGTGCTACAAG
Organism: Gnetum montanum; assembly: GCA_015680685.1. NCBI lineage: Eukaryota > Viridiplantae > Streptophyta > Gnetopsida > Gnetales > Gnetaceae > Gnetum > Gnetum montanum. Next base: position 921,994 of record MNCI01006783.1, on the reverse strand, counting down.
GTTTATTAGAAAGCTTGTCTTTATTATTACACACATTGTCATGCTCAAGTACAATAATGCTTGAATAAAGATCCATACTGATGAGTGGTGAGGTACCCCTACACTCAACCATACAAATACAAGTGTTTCACGCATGATCCAGTCAAACTCCGTAGATGGACTAGTTGAGGTATCCAGACAGTTACTTGTAGATCGCAGTTCTCTGTCTTCCCACTTGGACTAGTATTAGCTTTCTCACGTATGGTTTAGTCTAGAGTGAGGTGTATGATGTGTTCCTACACTAATGCTACTCCTGGGTATGATGGTAAATAATATCAACTAAGTTAGGAGAGAGGATGAGAGAGAATCTAAACTAGCCTAAGTGCGATGAGCATCCGTTCCTTAATCATCCGCACACATCTTGGACCTTGTGCACAACTACCACTGGGATTACCAAATGCATGGCCTAGGTATGCTACTGGGTTACCAAGTAGTCACACTTAAATGATCATGATTAAGTCATACCCATTCCGCGTTACTAGGAGCTAAGGGTATAGAGATATTAACTAAGAAAGTAGTAAATAACAATAACAATTAAATAAATAATTAAGCTTAGTGGATGCTGCAATGATGAAGTAATCTTGATCTTTATTGCCAGTCATGTGCATGTCCAAGTACATCACAATTGAATAAGGTTGTCACACAATTACAATCATCACACTGCGAGCATGCACTAGGAGGAAAGAGTTGGGAGAAAAGGGTCGAGAGGAAAAAACTGACGTACTAAAAACTATTGAAAAGTTAACCTTTTTAAAAAATCCCTACCAAATCTACCTACCTCTTATTATAGATGAGGAGATAGGTTGCAATATCACATATGCGATATTACAGCCAACAATTCATGACTCATCATACCCCCAGGATTGAATGAAAACTCGTCCTTGAGTTAAAGTGAAAACAAGCTCCATTGATTACACAGTGGATAGGTATGAGATTATTGACTGACAAGAATGGATTCATGTCACAGTGTGGAATCAGAACAAAATTGATACACAACACGAAGAACGCAAAAGAAAATCCTATAGCTACAAAATTGGGTGAAATTCATGTAGTTCCTAGTGGCGGTGGCTCCTCCATGGGTGCCTTTCCCTTGTCTTGTTCTCTAGGTCTTGGGATTTGATGGCATCGAAGTATGGCCTGGAGTTTCTCCTCTTCAGTTTAAGGATCTTGTTCCATCCATGCTAATGTTTCGATGTTTTATGGAGTCAGCACCTCCCATGGGCATGGTAGTTGCAGAAAAATTTTATTTTCCTTAACATACCAAGCCGCAAACACCTGTCGTTCCTCTTCGTAAGCTCTGGCTTTGTCTCTGTATTCTTGAAAATCTGTGAGCCGTCGAGCCAAGTCTATTATGACACCTTTCTACCCTTGGTAGCTTGCTTTAACCACCTCAAGTTCAAAATTTGCAATCTCCAATTTTTGCAATATTTTCTTGCGTTCTGCAAATTCTGTTTCATACTTGACGTAGGTGGTGGCTACTTGTTGCTTGAGCTCTATTCTCGGGCACCCTACTGTCAACATGGCAAGGTTGGAATACCATAGGTTTGCTAACTCCATGTATTCTGTAAGGTCCTAGATCTACAGGTCTTGGCTCTTAACTTCTACCTAGTGGGCAAATTCATGTGTCCAATATGGCCTGCCAGTTAGTGTGTTGAGCACTAAGAGCATTGATGTGGGCGTTGGCCATATGGATCTCCTTCTCAATGATTTGTTTATACATCCCCACTTGGTCTTGGAAATGCTCCTTCATTTTTTCATGTTGTTTAGCCTCATTCTTCCATGCATTTATTTCAATGGACATCTTCTTACGGATGGCACGTACCTCCTCCATCAAGAGGGTTCAATTTTCCCTGGCTAAGCAGTTCATGTCTTGGTTGATCCTGATTAGTTATTCTCGCAACTGTTGAAAATGTTCTTCAAGAACATTCTTTTGTTTCTCCACAGAGGTCAACCGAAGGTTATCAGCAACAAGTTATTTGTTTTCCTCTTGTAAGGCTTTGAGTACCTTGGTGTGCGCATAAGTTTGTGCTTGTGTCATAGAGGCATCCCAAACAGCCTTCTCTTTTTCTTCTGCCACCTTTTTATTCTCCGTCAACATCTTAGTAAGTTGCTTAGTTCTGAAAGTGTCCAATTCATCTACGGGAACAAATTTAGAAGGATCCCGCTGTGCTACTTGCAGGGTCACGAGCCTTTCTTAGAATCTTTGCACTTCTGCTTTAGCATGCTCAACACTCATCTCTGTCAAGACTAGCTTTCCTTTGGTGAAAATAAGGGTTGATTGTATTGCTGTAACATCCTATGGGATGTCAAACAAGGACATCATCACTTGTCCTATTTTTAGCAATCGGTAAAGTACATTCTTATGTTCCGCAGGAGTCATTGAGGTACTAGCCAAAGTTTGAGCATCTCATGCTCCTGTAAGATCTGCTGATGGCACAACAGGAACATTGAATGATTCTTTAATGTGGTATGTGACCACTTCTATGACTCTTACTACATCCTAGTGCTGCATGACCACCACCATGGCCCCTTCTCCAGTTTCTAACTGCACCTGAAAGGGCGTAGCGTTCCCTGAAATCTATTGTGAGAAAGTGCTCTCTCCTCCTCCTGACTAAATGGACACTTCACCCTGTGTGCTATTCATAGAAACTGTGGGCTGTACGACATTGTCGATGACGTGAAAGAGATTTGCATCATCACGACTTCCCCAACTAACCATCTTAGCGATGGCCCTGAGATGGCTCATCGACAGTCTGTAATCTTGCAACAGTGGCGGTGGTTGATCCTGTTGGCCCATGCTAGGCCCTACTTCTTATTGTTGGATGGGTCTCGTGCTTGGAACTTGGTCAGGCCCTGCAAGTTGAGTTGCAGTTGGCCCTGCCATCTGTTCTTTTTCTTTTTTTGGCCCCAGCGTCTCACCAGTGATTTTCCTTGCGGATGGTGGCTTTAGCAGTTTAGCATATGAAGCATTTTGGGCTTTTCAGAGGACATCATTGGTGTATCCTCTGATACCAACACATCTGCATAGCTTCTTGATAAGACAAGGGAAGGGCAACGCAAGCTTCCCTATCTTCCATTCTTCAAACCACCTCAGGATCTCCATAAAATATAGATGAGGTAGGTTAGCATTAGCCTTTTCCATCAACACTGCACATCCTCTTACTGCATATGTTGAAATTATTTTTAAGCCTTTTGTGGGGAAGAGGTGATAAGTCCCTATTTTTAAATAAATCCTCTCTTCCGTTGTCAACTCCCCAAACGTCTTATCTTCCTTGCCATACATCCTCTCTAACCAAACTTGTCGCGCATCAGGGTCTGAGTGGGTAGACAATTGAGCAACCTTTGGCCCTGTATTTGGAAGGTCTAATACCTCTAAAATTTCTTGAACAGAGAAATCAAAAATCACACCACAAATGTTAACTGTGGTGCCTTGTTCTTTGTTATGCCAAAATTGGTATGTTTCCCCTAAGTACCAGGCACCACTTTCAAAGAGGATCAGCCATAATGGGGACCCTTTGAGGTGATCCCTAACGACCTCCAAAGCAAATTCTGTGAAAGATCCAAATTTTAATTTCACAATCACTACAATGAATATGGAGCTTTCATGGATGGCCTAAACACAATCCTGGGGCAACGTGAGATGTTGTCCCTATTTAGACACTGTAACAGCCCCTCCTTTTTCTTGCCTTGATTGTACAGTAGCAGGGTCTTCTTGATGGATACTAAAGGATTGCTCCTCCTACTCTACATGTTGTCTGGTAGGAACTTGTCCTTCACCTCTCCTAGGTCTTTTAATCCCACCTTGAGCAAGACCTTCCTATTGTCTGCGTTTCGGGGACATCTGCGATTACACGGGGCCAATCGTTAGTAAGGTTGTTACCAAAGTTAGGTTATACCTTACTACTTGCCTTAATGACTTTGCTTTATCTCTATGTGACGTTAGNGTTATACCTTACTACTTGCCTTAATGACTTTGCTTTATCTCTATGTGACGTTACTTATTAGGAGGAAATGTCCCCGAAAGATTATAATATTGAATCCTCTTTGCTTAGGTGGTTTCCAAATCTAGTTTCTTGGTATAACTAAGGAGGTGAAATTGTTTTTGGCACATTTATCCTTAATTTTATAACTAATTACCCTTGATAATTTCCTTCAAGTGATGATGAATTTCAAAAAATTTATGTGCTATTTGGTGTGTGCCCCTCCCCCACAACTAAGCTGAATACTTCGAGTTCAAGTAGATTCAAACGGAATGAAAATCGGAGTACTAGCAAGCGAGTTATGGATATGAAAGCAAGGGGTGTGCAATCGCAAGTCATAGAGAGAAATTTGAAAGACTTCCCTTATGTGAATAGTTGAAAATGATGTTAAGTAGCATAGGGAGGTCACGTATATATATATTTTTGGGACGCGATATCATGTCGACCGCGATATCGTGACCTATCGATGTTAGGGCACTATGGAATATACCGAATTTTTAATATTTTTTTGAAATTAAACAATGGAAACTAAGGACATCTGGACTGTTTTTGAAGGGTTCCAAGGTAATTCAACTAGTTTTGAATGCACGAAAATTATGATGGTGTGGAATTTATCAATAAGGAACCTTGGATAGTAAGGGAGAAAAAGGCTATGTGATGGTTCATAAGAACGTTTGAATTGGAGGGATAGTAATAAGGGAAAGAATATCATTACCAATATGCTGAGGGTAATAGATGGTGTGTGGAAGATGTGTTATGAGTGCAAATTACAACAAATTACGCAAGTGGGTCCTCCCCAAAGCAGGTTCCAACCTATGATGCCCTTGCGTAACCACACCTTAAAATGTTTGTAGGCACTAGAAGGGTTAAATGTAATCCACACTGGTTCCACAAAAACACACACATGTAAGTATCACCGGAATGAGGTACAAATTCTATGCTACACGAGCCACGAGCTACAATTACATGAACAATGAGATGAGACGGACTAGAGAAGGGATTGTAGAGATTGGGACATGAGGTAACTGACCCAAGGCACAATGAATCCTATGTGTAAGGCATGATTAATGTGTCATTAACCCATCATTCCAAGATCAAGACCAAGTCCATTCCTTTGATCAGTGATATCACATTGTTTCATCCCCTGATGAGCAACTATGAGAGTACCAAAACAACAAGGCGCATGATCACTTGGCATTTTGTTCAAGGGAGGAGTGATTTTTGCTTTGTGGCACTTTCTTTTTTCAATTGCTAAATCCAGAGAAGCCGCCAACCTTCAAGCATGGGTGCATGTATTTCTAGTGGGGCCCCCTAGAATAGTATTGGATTTTTGAGTGCCTTTTGATTACTCTTATTCCCATTTTGCGTGAGATTTACAAGGATCTTAGTACAACCACATTGCGTGATAACTCCCACAGATGTCACCAAAGAGAATCCGCAAGTCCCCTTGATGTCACACCCTAATCATTCCCTCTTGATCCATCCTTTTTCATTTTGAGTACAATGGACACAAAATTAATTTTAAGTTTTAAGAATGTCAAGAATATCACTGTACCCTCGAACAANTAAAATTAAAGAAAATAAAAAATATTTATTAATCCTACTTGTTATTAAAATGGGGAATATCCCCCATAACTAAACGGTTGAGCATGGCAAGGATTAATAACTGAAAGATGAGGATCCTTACATGTTGGAAATATCGAAACTTGGTCATACTTACCCCATTGGGGTTCACACACCTGATTATAGTAAGCATAGTGGGGCAATTTATAAGATGTGGTTCCCGGATAAAGAGTTGACCCACTATGATACTTGAGATCAGAAGATGGTATGCAAGGATCAGGATGTCACTCTCCATGGCTATATTCATTGGGCCATATGGCTGTTGGAGTGTTAATTGTTGACCCTGATGAAGTAACACGAGGCGTTGGGTTCAAAGAGAATGATGCACCATAGTGTTGGACTTGTGCTGAGTTGGAGAATGCAGTGGCCTTGGAACTATGTTGTCCCTTCCTACGGTCATGTCTAAAGAATGGATGCCTTCGATGTTGAGGAGGTCTCTCACTGTTGTTGGCAATAGTAGCACAAGTAACGTTTGTGGGTTGTTGCTATGGTGTAGACACTTCAGGAATAGCTGAAAACGATGTAGAAAGAGGGAAAGGATGAGAATGTTGAAATTTAGGAGAAGTGTAAGGTACACAAGGCAGTGGTTGTGTTGAGAACATGGGCCATAAGTACCGAGAAGAATCATAATGCGGCGAGATAGAGTATGTTGACCCAGTTGGGGAAACAGGATGTTGGACTAGATAAGCATTTGGATTCGGATGATATGAAGGGTGTCTCCAGTTTAGGGATGGCTTCCCCCATGACTAGGATTGTTGCCACTGTGATTGAACACAGTATATATGTATGAAGTCTGGGTGTAACGTGTTTTCCCAATGCTCATATAAATGTAACAAGATTGGGCATTGGCCCTTGGGGTGATTGTACAAGCAAATGTTGCATTCATACGTATGATTGGTAGTTGAGCTCTTATTTTCCTCATCCCTTCTTTCTGATTATCTAATGATATTTTATCTTGCTTCTCGGGTTGTCAAAACTCTATCTCCAATAATATTGATATATTCTCCACACTTTTTATGCATCCATTCTAGCCACTTATTGATCTTTTCCTCAATTTCATCTAATGATTATTGTACTGGAAAAGATGGTTCTTCCTCCTTGAGATTGGTTGATTTCTCCTTTTTATGATTATGGACCTCTGTTAAGTTGAGATTTTGGTCCTATTGATGTTTTTTAGCACTCTCCCATCTAGCCATTTCTCCTTCTTCTTTTGCTACTTGCTTAATAAGCTCTTGGAATTGATGGGTTTGTAGTTTGTATAGTTGACCTTGGGCATACATCCCTAGGGTCTCTCTTGTTTCATCATGAATCCCATAAATGATATGATACATTAGCCTTTCCTTGGGGAACTCATGGCTTGGACAGTTATTTAACAATGCATAATATCTTTCTAAGACCATGTCCAAGGATTCATGTTTTTTTTATTTTCATTCTTGGATTTGTTTCCTCAAGGCCGACACTCTTGCGTAGGTTTGATATTTTTCATTAAAGAGTTCTACCATTGTTGGCCAACGTCGAATTGAATCTGGTTTTAATGATCTATACCATACTTTTTCATGGCCAACGAGTGTCATAGGAAAGAGCTTGAGTTTTTACCAACCGTTATCAATGTTGTTCCATGCACAGGAATTGTAGAAGGCTTGTAAATGTTGTTGCAGATCTAAGCCATAGCCTCCTACGAAATTGGGAAAGTTGTTTAAATCGAGCCTAGGTAGGCGACTCTCTTTACGATGCCTATGAGAGATTCAAATAGCCTCTTGTATTTGCATTAGGCTTGTAGTGGCCAATAGGGCTTCATTGTCATCAAGTAAGTTATGCTTTCGTGCATTGGGATGATGCTGCCTTCGTTTATGTTTATAAGAAACCCACACCTCAGATTGCATACTCCAATCTTCATTGTCATATAATTCATTGGTTCTCCAATGAATTGCCTCACTAGATGTGGCGTTACCATAGTCTTGTAGGAGGCATGGTTGTGAAATTGTATGTGAATTTGTATGTGACTTTTTGTAATTATTTCTTCATAAAAAATGTGTCGTTAATTCCTATACAGTGACCTTGTATGATATAACTAATCTAGATAACTAGCACCATCCTCGGCAACAGTGCCAATGATGAGTGGTGAGGTACCCCTACACTCAACCATATGAATACGAGGGTTTCACGCATGATCCGGTCAAACTCTACAGATGGACTAGTTATGGTATCCAAATAGTTACTCATAGATCACAGTTCGCTATCTTCCCACCTGGACTAATATTAGCTTTATCACGTATGGTTTAGTCCAGAGTGAGGTGTATGATGTGTTCCTACACTAATGCTACTCCTGGGTATGATGGTAAATAATATCAACTAAGCTAGGAGAGAGGATGAGAGAGAATCTAAACTAGCCTAAGTGCAATGAGCATCCGTTCCTTAATCATCTGCACACATCTTAGACCTCGTGCATGACTACCACTGGGATTACCAAATGCATGGCCTAGGTACGCTACTAGGTTACCAAGTAGTCACACGTAAATTCTCGTGATTAAGTCATACTCATTTCGCATTACTAGGAGGTAAGGGTAGAGAGATATTAACTAAGAAAGTAGTAAATAACAATAACAATTAAATAAATAATTAAGCTAAGTGGATGCTGCAATGATGAAGTAATCTCGACCTTTATTGCCGGACATGTGTGTGTCCAAGTACATCACACTCAAATAAGGATGTCGTACAATTACAATCATCACACTGTGGGCATGCACTGGGAGAAAAGGGTTGGGAGAAAAGGGTTGAGAGGAAAAAAATGATGTACTAAAAACTATTGAAAACTTAACCTTTTTAAAAAACCCCTACCAAATATGCCTACCTCTTATTTATAGATGAGGAGACAAGCTAGGATATCGCATACGCGATATCGCGTCTAGGATGTGATATCGCATATGTGATATCGCGTACATGATATCACGAGTGCGATATCACAGCCAACAATTCATGACTCATCACATACACTCAATGACTTCTACTATGGGCACTTAAGGAAAAAATTATAACTTTTGAATGGAAAAAATGCAAGAGATTCACTACTACTGAAATCTGGATTGCCCATAAATGCAACTAGTATGCATGTATTTATAGGCGATAGACAACCACTATGTCTACAGGGCCTTGTTGATGCAAGATAAGATGCATCAATAGGACCTCATTGATATGGTCAACTACATCGACGAGGCCTCATTAACGTAGTCAACCAACAAAGACCAATCATCCAAGATAAATTTAGTAAGGAGGTGGAAAGGATTATGATGCAAAGATAGCAAGAATGCTTAGAGCATGAGAAACAGAGGCCTTTGGCATTTAGATAACCTAAATAAAGAAGAGGCTATACAAAGTAAGACATTGAGACTCTTTACTTCACCCATGATCTCTTAGAGTAGCTACATACTCTAAGCTTAGAGCCAGAAACAAGATTATCCTTTGGTCATAATTCCTATGAGGAAATGTGTGAATCCATAGGATATGGCTTTGAGGATTTAGCAAACTCAACATGAACAGCTTGTTCTTTTGCTACATCTTGAAAGTATCTTGCTTCCCTACAATACAAGCTTACCTATTCCCCCTAAAATATAGCTTGTTAGCTTATAATAAATCCCCTAAACTAGTACTAGGAGCTTTAGAAGCTTATGTATGTTTGGGTAAAGTACTTATTCCCAGTAATGTTCTTAGATATAGAAATATTTTTTATTTAAAGCCTTTGTAAAAATGTCTACTCTCTATTCTTTGGAAGAAATGTATTATAATTTTACTATTTGTAATTCTACCTGATCTCTGAAAAAAATGACATTTTATCTCAATGTGTTTAGTTTTACCATGAAAATAAGATTTTTAGAGATATAAATAACAACATTATTATCACAATGAATAATTATTGGATTAGAGAATATTATACGAAAAAGCTTAAATACTTTTCTCATCTAAAGAATTTATGTGCAGTAGTGTGAGGGTGCAACATATTCTATGTTAGATGATGATAATGCTATAGAGTTCTACTTTTTACTCAACCATGATACCATTCTATTACCAAGAAAATGATAGTTTCCACTAGAAAATTTCCAATCATCTTTATTTCCTATCCAATCTACATCTATAAATGCTTGTAATTTAAAACTTCTACTTATTGGATACCATAGCCCATGACTAGCTATGCATTTTAGATATCATAGAATTCTTTTGACTACAACCAAGTATGATTCTTTTGGTTCTGACTGATATATAGAAATCAAGCCTAATGCAAAAGCTATGTCTAGCCTCCTAGTTGTAACATAATGCAAGCTTCCAATAATGGATCTATATAGTGTAGCAACAATGTATTTTTCATCTTCATCCTTGAAAAGGTATATATTTTTGCTAAGAGGAGTTGCACAAGTTTTAGCTTCTATTACGCCAAAACACTTGAGCATCTACTAAACATACTCTTTGAATTTGGAGTTCTTTTAATTAATAGCTATTGAGATAACCTTTTGTGATTAAGAAGAAACTTAAAGCTTGATTTATTAAACCTAATTTAATATAATTAAGCTTTTTTAAGGACATCATTAATGTTCATTCTCTTGAAACTAATTTAGTTAGTGAATTTGTTATCTTTTCTGAAGAAGTTCTTACACTAGCTTGAACTTTTTTTCGTTCAAACTTCTTCTAGGAAATTTTGCTTATGATGGTAGTAAAAGTCATTCAAATAATCCTATTTTATCTTAGGTAATGACTTTCTATTAGCTCTTAGTTAAATTATCAATTACCACTCCTTCTATACATCTATGTAGGTAAGACTTGATAGTTCTACATTTTAATGATGCCTTTTAGCATAATTCTAGCTTCTAGCTTTGTTTATTGATGTAGCTTCTGTCTTTGCTTAGCCTTCACATTATCATCAACTATAGAGCTCTTTTTGATTTTGTTCATAGATTTATTTTTGTTTGCTATATTAAAGACTTGATATGGTAAAATGGTTGTTGGGCTTCTTTATAGAGCTAACATTCCATTGTATGAGATGTGCATCACCCTCATTAAGCTAGATTAAAATAAGATGTGCATGTATGCAAAATGTAATCCTTTATGGGTTCAAGATGAGCTTTGACATGGCTTGTAGAATTATTTTAGAGCTTATTCATTGAATCATTTTCGTGTTCTATGAACTCATTCTTCAAAGGAGTTAACATGGTAGAGCTATTTATAAGCTTTTTCAGAGGCCACAACTTCAATTTTGTAGACTAGTTTTACCAGCATGATGTATCAGGAGTCAACATGGCATAGCTTTGTTATAGAATCATTTTTAAGCTCTATAAGTTTCCTCTATGAAATAATGTGGTGGAGGCTAACATGACTCATAGAATCACTTTTAATTTTGCTTGTACAACCCCTTTTTAGTTCTATGAGCTTTTCAACTATGAGCTCATGTGGTGGACACTAATATGGAAGAGCTATTTTGTAGAACCATTTTCCAAATTAATGAGATTCCTCTATGAATGTCTCCTTGAGCTGACATGGAAAAACCAAGTAAGCTTGCTTGTAGAGCTGAAACCCAACTTCAGAAACTAGATCTATGAGCTAACATGGTAGAATCACTTTTTAGAGCTACTTTTTAGCTCTATAAGCCAACTCACTAGAGTTGAAGTGCTAGAGCCATTTCTAAGTTCACTTATAGAATAGAATTTAGCTTTATAACTAATTCCATATACTAACATGATGGAACAGAAGATGTGTGGATTAAGAACTTAGGAGGGTTGAATAAGTTCCTCAATAAAAGTTGCACCAATCACATGAACATGTCAAATTTTACATGGTTCCCCAACCTGGGTACATCCACACTTAGAGGTGAAACACCAAAAAAATGTGGACTACTACTTTTTGACTACAAATTTGGCTCAGTGTCAGAAGATGGCACTTTCCGCAAATTTGTCTAAGTGTTGAGACCACGCTCTTCACTGCAGTAGAGCGTGGTTAGCTTCAATAACCAATCTTCTGCAATTTTGGCTAAGTGTTCGAATAAGGTCAAAATTTGTAGAATTTTTCTAAGTGTTGTGCTATGCTTAGCACTGTAGCTACTACACCCTGCTATGCTTTCAAGCATAGCAAGCATAGCCAACACAAAAAAGGCTAGTTTTGCAAAAATTTTCTAAGTGTTATGCTACGCTTGGCACTATAGCTGCTACGCTCTCAAGCATAGCAAGTGTAGCCAACACACAAATGGCCAATCTTGCAGAATTTTTCTAAGTGTGCTACTACACTTGCTACTATAGCTGTTATGCTCTTCTCACCTACTACACTACCACATGGCACTCGATCTACATTTTGGGTTAACTCTAGCCCTATAAATATCCCTAGACCCCCAACGTTTTAGGGATTGGCAATTGACACTTTCATTTGGTATTTAGTATTTTGACATGCTAGTAGTTAGCTTCATGCACAAACGAGACCTAGAGCACACCACACTGGCAAAGAGGCATAGCTACACCACATGGTATACCATAGCCCCATTGCAGCCTTGCACTACATGCTACATTGCAACCCCATTGCAACCCTACATCGCATGATACATCACGACCCTGTTGCAACCCTACACTACATGGTACACCACAGCCCCATTGCAGCCTTGTACCACATGGTACACCGTAGCCCCATTGTAGCCCTATAGAACACCACACAATACACCATAGTGGCCAACCTAGTAGACACAGTTCATCACAACAAGTGCCAAATTTCATGACTTGACACCACCGAGACTGTGACTACACTTCCACTACGCCTATTGTACACTATGTACCTTCTAAGACCCTTTTGGAGTTAACTACACTTCCATTTGGGGCGGTGTTCCATTTCTCTCTCCCATTTCTAGCATTTTCTTGCATTTTTCTTGTGTCTTTTCACATATTTTCATGCATCATCATGCTATATTATGCTCAAGTGGTAGTCTCCATGGGTTAACACCCTCATTTTAGTCGAAACCCTTGGCTACACTCACCCTCGTGCCATGGCTATGCTCTACACTTAGCACTGCAAAACACAACTTTAACATTTAGTACCATTTCACATCACTTGCATTTGCATTTTATCTAACCACGCCATCCCTTGATTGCACCCATTGCCCTAGTTGCAACCGGCAAAGTTCTCATTCGATCAAAAAGACCGTTTAGGGTGCTCCACCTTCATTTCCAACAAGGCCCTTATGTGGAGGTAGGGTTAAGGCTATATGTCTATTGACCCCTTAGTGATTCTAGCCACTGACATTTTCAATTGCTATAGCTTTTGGTGCTAGAAGGAGGGCCTTGCCATTTCCTTTTGCATTTTCTGATTATTGTCCCATGTGCTCTCTTCACCATTGGTTGGTGTAGATTAGACCTTGTCATTAGTTCTCCTAGAACCCTACTAGACAAAAGCCAAAGTGTATCTTTGGTACTTAACCAAAATTTTGGACACTTGGGAGAGCGTAGCTAGCTCTCAATGTAGATAGCGTAGCCAACTCTAGCATAGCACCAGAGTTAGCCATTTTTAGCAACTTTCACAGTTAGCTTTTTTTCTGCATTTCCATACTTAGCCAAATTTCCACAATTTCATACTTAGCCAATTTTCTACAGTTTTACACTTAGTCAATTTTTTGTAGTTTCCATACTTAGCCATTTTTTTGCATTTTTATACTTAGCCATTTTTCTACATTTTTATACTTATCCATTTTTCTGCTACTAGTAGACTTAGTTATTTCTCTGCGATTTTTAGAGTTAGCCATTTTTTGCAAACAACAACTTTCACAACTTGATCTGTCAACATGAATCTAGATCAACCTTCCGTATCGATGTCTAACACATTTGATACCATGATCCACCCAAAGTGTGCTATGCCAAGCCACGAATAATACAATTTTCTTTATGCCAAAATCCAAGCAGGATTACCAGTGGATTATCTTAACTTGAAGGAAAAATAGGGCTATGAACAAGTCCACTAGGATGGATGGAAGTACAATCCTCCTTATTTGACATAAGCCCACTCATGGAGTCCTACCACTAGCTGTTGTACCAACTCATCCATTCAAATGAGCATGATGTAGGGTTAACCTACAAGGAAGCCTCACAGGAGGAAGAAGATGGGTTTGAGGCCTGCTCCGAACACGAGAGCCCCCTCTACATCATCTTCTAACAACTGCTCCCTAGTACAACCCCTCCTCAATTTGGTCCACCTATTCTCTTCGAGATGGTGACAATGCCAATTCAACCTTCCTTGAAAGTGACTGCTACATTTGCCCAACCCTATGCTCATGCAAGGGCCACTTTCCAGCCCTAGACAATTCAAGAATCCTACATCCCACTTGTCTTATCGATGCCCACAATGTTTGTGCAACCCACTCATGTGTGGCCTACCTTAGTCACTGCACCCATCGCTTAGCCAATGCATTAATTGCATTCGTCCACTATGACATTAAACTGGCAAACTTTGCAACCAATAATCTGACCTTATGGTATGCAACCAACACAAGCCCAGCCAATGCAACCAACTAGCACATCCCCAAGCTTAGATCAATCATTCTAGTTGATCCAAAGTTTGATAGAGAAGATTAACCAACTCAAAGCTACCTCCTCCAAAACCATCAAGATGGTGGACTTCTATCAAGATGATCCCATAAGTCCTTTACTCCCACCACTAACTCTCCCAATTGGGGTCCAACTACCTGAACTCACCAAGTACAATGCTAAAGAAAACCCTAATGCACACTTGGTGTCATTTCAATCTAAGTGCCTACTCCTTCAAGCCTGGCCACACACCATCATGCACGTGTTTCCCATGTCACTCATTGGAAAGGCCTTAGACTAGTATCATGCACTACCCAAGGTCTCAATCTCTTCTTTGAAGGATCTCATAAGCTAGATTGTGACACACTTTAGGTACAACCTAAAGCATAAAGTAGTCCTTGACCAACTCATGCAAGTCAAGCAAGGATCCCTAGAGCCCATGCCAAAATTTCTCCAACACTGGACCCCTAAACCCTAAACCCCTAATAGAGATGCACCTACTAGCCATATTCAAGGGTGTAGTGACCGACTTCATCAAGTCTAAATTGTATTACCTAGTCCTGAAGTCTCTTAGCCAAGCCTTTGCCCAAACAAAGGGCATAGAGGAGGCAGCACAAGTCAATAATGACCTAGCCTATGTGGCCTACAAAAACCAACATATGCACAAACAAAATGCAACAGTGGCAATAGTAGCCATAAGCACAAAAGCAACCAACCAGGGCTCAATGAATAAGCATCCCAAGGCCCCAACTCACAAAACTACCAACTCTAGCACTAACTCACCTACATCAGCAAGGGCCACCCCAAAGCCCAACTTTCAGTGCAAGAATCGCTCAAAGTATACACCGCTACTGATGGAACCCTTTGAATTTCTGGGTTAACTCTTGAAAGCTAGGAAAGTCCAATAAAAATGAGTATCTAAAACTACCTACCAATGACATGATAGGTACTATGAACTATTGAGGGACCTCGCCTCAATAGTACCAAATGAGCCCTTAGTCCTGAAGGACTTTTGATTGGACCAATTCTATCATTACCACTAGATGTTTGGTCACAGTACAAACAATTGTCATACTTTGTAGGATGACCTACAAAGAATGATAGAACAAGGCCAATTGGTGTTAGACGTAGCGAGCCATTCCAACCAAACGATGGCCCCTATGTCATAAACTCCATTAGCATAGGTGGCAAGTTTAAACATGTGCAACAATCTTTTGTGATCCATGTGCCTCCCAACAAGGTAAGGATCCCCTCAGCCTCCACAAGCAAGAGGTCCTGCTTTGTTATCAAAGTACCACCTCGGGCACCCACAACACCCTTTGTGGTTAAGGTCCCACAGTAATTATCCACTAAGATGTTAAACTAGCAACCAAACTAACTGTCCACTAAGACATTGAACTAGCATGATGTAGTAACAACAATCACCAAGAAACCTTTTTTCATCAAGGTTCCACAACAAGTTGGTCCTGCAATAACTCCTAAACCACAATTTTTCATAGGGGTGCCACAACATGATGGCCCCTCACCTACCCAAAGCCCAATAGTGGGTAATGTCTTGGTCTCTCCTCCTTCAAGGGCTGACCTCACTAGCAACCCAGGTAGGCCTACTAAGTGGCAATGCAAGAGGATGAATGAGTGCCTTGTAACCCCCATGGCCAAAGTAAAGGCCACAACTAGCAAGCAACAACCAAGCATTAGGGCCCTACCCAAAAGTAGGCCAAGCAACCCAAGCCTAAATCCCCTCCATGAGAGATCTATCTCTCAAGCCGCATGGAGGAAGTCAAGGCCAACACAATAGCCAACAACAAGGACTTTGTAGCTGCACTAACCTAGGTAAACAAATGCTCAAGCAAAAGAACATAATGTTATGCTTGTACAAACTGGTCATGACCTCATCTATTTACCACCAAGCATTGGCCCAGATGTTGGCCTCCATTCCCATTATGGAGGACATCCCTGTAGATGAGAACACCATTTGTGTAATGATTTTGCCTCCTACACCACAAGAATCAGGTTTAACATCCCTAGCATTTCACGATGATGTGGTCAAGATCAACCCTAAATGAGGGGAGGTCACTACAACTCCACTATCCATTAGCATACATGTTGGATAGAGCACAATCCACATAGTGCATGTCAATGATGGTGCAACAACAAACATAGTCATATACTCTATCATTAACAAGCTAGGCTTGGCAAACAAAATCAAGCCAACCAAAACTATGTGTCTAAAATCCTTTAACGGATCACACGTCATCGTCAAGGGTACAATCAACTTAGCCTTCATGGCAGAAGAAAAATTTCCCACCAACGTAGATTTCATTATCATAGAGGAGATTCCAGGCTTCAACTTGATCCTGGGTAGGCCTTGGCTAGCTCAACTATGAGTCATCTTGTCTCCCATCCACCAAGAAGTCCATCTTTCATATGAAGGTGGTCAAGTTATCATCCATGGTGATAATGCCTCCCCTTCAGCTATTCACAACATAGGCATGGAGCAAGCATCGAAGGTGGAGTTTCTTGGTGATGCATCTATGGCAACCAACGTAATGCATAAGGTTGACATACCCAAACAAGCAATTGAAGCCAATAGCCTCCTAGAGGACCCTAGGCCGTGTGCATCCCTTGATCCAAACTAGATTAGGAAACAACTACTCGATTAAGGTACTCCCTTGGCCAAAAATGTGCTAGGTGCCTGCCTACCCCTTGCCTCCACATGCCATGCATTTTTTACTTTCATTTGCATCACACTAGTCTACACATTCACATTTTTCCTGCTTGCTTAGATCACATGTTTTTTGCTTTTTTTACACATTCATTGACTTAGCTTATGCATTGCATTTGAAAAACATAAAAAATACATAAAAATCATAAAAATAAAATTGTAAAAAACATGTGGCCCAAAAAGGCCTTAAACTAGCCCATGGCCTAGAATGGCTTTAAACTAGAAACCTATGGCCCATCATGGCCTTAAATTGGCAATGTATAGCTTGAAATGACCTTAAACCATTAACCCCTTTGTGATGGCCTAAAATGGCCTTAAACTAGCGATGGCCTGAAATGGCCCAAAACTAGCAACACTTGATGGCTCGAAATGGCCTTAAAATACCATTGCAACCTGGAACGGCCTAAAACTATCACTCTTTGCATTACTTTCCTTTCATTTGTGCATTTTAACTCTATTTACGATAGGTGTTGCTTGATGTTTCTTTTCTAGTTGATTTTTGTAGGATGTTGGAAGCACACAACATGACTACGCATGCAACATCTCACCTCACACAAGCAAGGTAAGCACTCATCCACCATAATGCAAAAAACTAGCACAAACAGTCCGCTATGACTATAAACTAGCATAGCTTGTCCTTAGACTATGACATTAAACTGTCACTCATAATACACCCATCTACTATGACATTAAACTAGCACAGCAAGTCCACTATGACTATAAACTAGCACAGCACGTCCTTAGGTCATGATGTTAAACTGGCACAACAACTTGTTTTCTATAACATTAAACTGGCATATAGTAGTTTTCTAGGACTATATACTAGCACTTCACAGTCTACCAGGACCTTAAACTAGGATTGTGCACTTGCAGCATCATCGCCTCCCATCATTCTGCTGATCTTTTGGAGCACTTGCCATTGGTGCGGCCTTTGGAGGACTCACAGCATCATCGCCCTAGAACTTTTACTATCTTCCTGAGCACTTGCAATTGGTGCAACATTTGATGCATTCGCAACATCTTCACATCTAGCACTTGCAACATCTTCACATCTAGCACTTGCAACATCTTCACACCTGGCATTTGCACTTGCATTTCATGTTGTGTGGGTTTCTTGTCTTCTTAAAGTTGTGTTTGCAGGACAAAGCCTTGAAGGTGGTCCTGCAGAGATGCATCTCATCGCAGTAGCATGTTGTCACATCACTCCGATGTGCATGATTGGACTAGTTAAGCCATTTAAGAGTGCACATCCTCCTCATCCTATTATAGCCTACGCACATCCACTCCTTCATCCCAATATCCTCTTATCCCTCATATACTCATGATTGCGCATCCCTCTAATGCATACACATTGTGACGCATATGGCATTCTCTGCATGTCAACTATAGAACCCAAGGCAAATGTAACACAACTTGTCTCGTGGAAAGCCTCTATTGGCGGGTCAAAGCCCAAGCGAATGTAACACAACTCATCCTAGGGAGGAAGCACCTATCCTACAGGCATGATGTGATTGTGTTAAAGCAAAGTCTATCTTATGGCATGTAGTCCACTTGATGATAGGCATCTCGTAGCTAGGATCTCACAAAAAAGTAAGAAAGTAAAAAAAAAACAAAAGGGGGGGGGGCATAAAACATGCCCCAGGAAAATCTAGCAAAGAGATAATTTTGCAACTAGTCCAATCTTGAATCTGCATAAACCTTCTCATACGCATTTCGATGAGAGGTCAACGTTTCAAGGGCAAGTCACCCTAGTGCTATGGTCACTATTAGCCATGTCAACTTTGCATCTTACATCATGATACATTGTTTGCATTTCATCTTCCTAGTTTGCGTTTGATCTCCCTTTATCATCCCTAACACATTACCTACACCCCTTGCCCTCAGCATACCCCTATACATAGTGTTCCTGAACATGGTGGAATGACATCTGATCTAGTAATGATGAGCGATGTTGATGCCACATCTGCTGTGACATTTTGTGATTCTTTGTCGATGCCTCTCAGGCCACTCCTTTAGACGTCAACAAAGAGGGACCAATGAAACACCACAAAAATTTGGGCTACTACTTCTCAACTACAAATTTTGCTTAGTGTTAAAACGATGGCACTTTCTGCAAATTTGTCTTAAGTGCTGAGACTATGCTCTCCACTACAGTAGAGCGTAGTCAGCTTCAATGACCAATCTTTTGCAATTTTGGTAAGTGTTTAAACAAGGTCAAAATTTGCAGAATTTTTCAAAGTGTTGTGCTATGCTTGGCACTATAATTGCTATGTGCTGCTAAGTTCTTGAGCATAGCAAGCGTAGCCAACACACAAATGGCTAGTTTTGCAAAATTTATCTAAGTGTTGTGCTATGCTTGGCACTATAGCTATTACACTCTCGAGTGTAGCAAGCATAGCCAACACAAAAATGGCTAGTTTTGCAGAGTTTTTCTAAGTGTTGTGCTACACTCAGCATTGTAACTACTACACTCTTGAGCGTAGCAAGCATAGCTAACACACAAATGGCCAATTTTGCAGAATTTTTCTAAGTGTGTTACTACGCTCGCTAGTATAGCTACTATGCTCTCCATTGTAGCTACTATGCTCTTCCCACCTACCACACTACCACATTGTGCTCGATCTACATTTTGGGCTAACCTTAGCCTTATAAATACCCCTGGATTCCCAACATTTTAGGGATTGGTAGTTGGCACTTTCATTTGACATTTGGCATTTTGGCATCTTGGCACTTAGCTCCACTGGTGAACAAGACCTAGAGCACACCACACTAGCAGAGAAGCATAACTACACTGCATAATACACCATAGCCCCATTATAGCCCTGCATCGCATGGTACACTGTAGCCCTATTGTAGCCTTACACTACATGGTACACGATGGCCCCGTTGTAGCCCTACACTGCATGGTACACTGCAACCCCATTATAACCCTACAGAACATCACATGGTACATCACGATGGCCAACTTGGTAGGCATGGTTCATCATGGTGAGCACCGAAATTCATGACCTGACACCATCGAGACCATCGAGACCATCTACACCTGTTGTACACGATGTATCTTTTGAGACCCTTTTGGAGTTAACTATGCTCCCATTTGGGGTAGTGTTCCATTTCTCTCTCCCATTTCTAGAATTTTCTTGCATTTTTCTTAAATCTTTTCACATTTTTTTCATATGCCATCACACGGTATTATGCTCAAGTGGTAGTCTCTACAAGTTGACACCCTCGTTTTGGTCAAAACCCTTGGCTACGCTCACCCTCGTGTTATGGCTATGCTCTACACTTAGCACTGCAAAACACCACTTTGACAGTTATTACTGTTTCATGTCACTTGCATTTGGATTTCAGCTAAGCATACCACCACCCAATTGCACCCATCACCCTGGTTGCAACCAACAAAGTCCCTATTTGATTAATAAGATTATTTAGGGTGCTCCACCTCCATTTCCAAGAAGGCCCTCACGCAAAGGTGGGGTTAAGGCTATGCATCCATTAACCCCTTGGTGATTCGAGCCACCAACATTTTTAGTCATTACAAGAGGGTAGAATCCATGCACACCTCTAGACTTTGTTTCTTTAAAAAATGTGGTTTGAAGGGCACCACACCTTGTATAAGCTCTGAGCTTTACTCCAGAGTGTTTCATTATTGTGAAACCACTTTACCCAACAAGGTTCCAACAAGCTTAAAATGTGGTTTCAAGGATCCCACAACCTTTACAAAAATTGAGCTTCGCTCTAAAGTGTTTTGATGCTGTAAACCTACTCAATCCCACAAGATCTCGACAAGCTCAATATAGATGCCTTCTCACAAGAAGCATGTCAACTCTACAAGGCTTCAAGAAAGAAAGAAAAGAACAAGGAAAGGATGTAACTAAATTTACAAGTCCTTGTACTTGAAGCTTAGTACAAATTACAATCAAGAAAATGATGTTACAATGAGAAGCAAGAATAGAATTACATAGAACAGACAATGATGAGCTTATGTGTGAACAGTGCTTGCATAATTTCCAAGGTTTTGACATCATCTTATAGCCTCAGAGTTTCTAAAAACTCCTCAAATTTTATGCAATGGTTACCAATTGGCTATTATAGACATGTAATTCAAAGTTGAGACATCTAATTGAGATTAGCCTCAATGTAGGTGAGACATCTTCGTAGTAGGTAAGACATCTATAGTGGGATGTCTATTATTAGAGATAGACATATACTATTTTTTAAGACACTTCCTACTCTTTTGAACTTTAACTTTTGAGGCTTTCTCCTATCAATTTTTCTTCCTGGAAGTCCTTGGATCATCTTCATTTGACTTGTAGATTTCATTTTCATCCATGTTGTCATCTTATCTGTGAATTTTTCATTTTGACATTTTGTTGTAGATCTCATTGTGGAATTCTTATTCATGTTCTACAAAATAATTATTCACCAAAAACCTTCTATGTTCTCCATTTTCCTTATGTTTTTGACATAAAAAAAGGTCAACAAGATGAGCTTGTTTGTAAATTTGAATTTTGGCTTTATGAACTAGTTCTACAAGTTGATGTGTCAAGAGTTGGTGTGGCATATGTTGACAAAACAAATGTTGATGTGGCACGTACTTACTTGCTTTATCAAGAGAATCTACTAGAAGGCCAATGTGGCAAAGCATAATAAGCTCAGCTAACATGATAGAGCTTCTTTGTAGAGCCATTTGTTTTACTCTATGAGCCTCCTCTAAGCTGACATGGTAGAACTTATTAATAAAATCATTTTTGGCTCTGCAAATCTTTTCTACGAGTTGACCTAGTAAAGGTTATTCATATAAGCATTTTCCATGTCTACAATCTTCTTCAATAAGATAATGTGGTGAAGCAATGACATGGCATGTAGAACAACTTTTGGCTTTCTTTCTAGAACACATGTTTGGTTCTACAAATCTAACCCATAAAAGATGATATGAAGATGCTGAGATGAGTGTTTATGTAGCTCATAGAACTACTTCATAGCCTTTAGTAGAACCATATTTAGGTTCTACAAGCTTGTTCTACAAAGGAACTATTGCTAAATATGCTGACATGAAAGAGCCATTTTGTAGAGTTGTTTCTTGAATTTATGAGCTTCATCGATGAGCTGACATGGTAGAACAATGATATAGCTTGTAAAGCTTCTTTATAGAACTAGATTTTGGTTCTACAAGTATAGCTTACCTTGAGAGCTTATGTGGAAAAGCTACTTTGTAAAACCACTTTTAAGCTCCACAAATTTCTTCTATGATACAATGTGTCAGAAACAATTTTGTATCTTTTTGTAGACCTGAACATCAAATTTACGAACCTGCTCTACAAAGTTGATGTGCTAGAACTCTTTTTTAGAACTACTTTTGAGCTCTACAAATTGACTCTATGAGCTAAGGTGGCATGGCCTTGACATGCTAGAGCTCTTTTGTAGAATTGCTTTTGAGCTCTACAAATTGACTGTATGAGCTGACATGGTAGAGCGATTTTAGAGAGCTATTTGCATAATCATATTTTAACTCTACAAAAGAAAAATTCTTTCTTGGCTACATAGAACCATTCTCAACTCTCCTCAAAACTCTACTTTTTTAATCTACAATTTTTTTCAAATAAAGCCCACTTATCATATGGGATAAATAAAGTGCTTCCTTAAGTAGAATCTCTTTGTAGAGCTAAGTTTTAGTTCTACAAGCCTCCTCCACATGCTGTCATGGTATAACCAAAAATAAGCTCCTTCATGAAGTAGAATTTTGACTCTTTGAACATAGGGTAAGCCTCTGAGTCAATGTGGTAGAAGCCAACAAAGTACTCATTGTAGATATATTTTTTAGTTCTATGAACCTCCTCTAGAGCTAATTTGGCAAACCCATTTCTCAACTCTATGAGAATTCTTTGTATGACCATTAACACAGTCATAGGATCATTTCATGAAGCTACTTTTCTATCACACAAGAGGATTAATGCTTTGCTCTTTAAGCTAACTTGGTAGAGCTATTCTATAGGGTTCAAACTATTCTCTATCAACTTATCATTATTCTTAGATGGCAAAACTAATTAAGTATCCTCTTCCTAAAGCCACTTATGATCTATAGAGCTAAGTTAGGAAAGAGACTTTGTTTTATTAATTACTGCAACAAATCATCTGCTTAACCAAATCACATGGAAAAAAAATCCCCTTTTCTAACTAAGCTTCTTTTCTTTGAAATGATGATTTATATTAGTACTTAACTATTTGTTCTAATGCTTGCTACCATGAAACTGATTCTAAAGCTCTACAATTCTATTTTGTATGAGCTCGACTTACTTCTAGTTAATGAAAAATGAATTCAATTCTTAAGTAATATAAGCTTTAATTTTGATGTCTAATTAACTAATCTACATAGTGCCTTATTTAGATCAAAAACTCTAACTTTATAATAATTAATCAAAAATCCTTAGAAGGATATGCTTTGCTTCAAAACTCTTGTTCAATAGATCTTAAAATACACTAAGCTTTTGTTAAAGCTTTTTTTAACATTTCTTGATGGAAGCTCATCTTAATGAATCTTCAATAGCTTAAATCTAGTTTTGTTCCTTGTGGTAATAATTAATGGCAATGTGAGAAGAATTGAGCTCATAATTATATGGTTAAAGTTTTTCCATGTCGATGGTTAATTGTTACCCTAAAAATTTTTCCCAAACAACAAACTTCCTAATGAAACATTTATGTACATTCATATAGAACTAAATATAAATCAAGATATTTTTATATAAGGAAAAATCCTTACATCTTAAGGCTACTAGGGATGAAAAAAACCTAGTCCTAAAACCTTGAAAACAAGCACACTAAAGTTAAGCTAGTGAGATGAGTGACATTGTGTAGTGATTATTAATTTCTTCAAAAACTTTATGTTTCAAGGTCTTATCATACTCCAACTTATTAGCAACTTGAGCAAGTACTGTAGCTTATGCTTCTTTTCCCTAATATTGATCTTCTTTTGGCTCCTTTTCAAAACTTTCAAGCCTTTCTTTAGTTTCATTCTTGGGATGATTCAATAATACATCCTCATAATTGAAGGCTTGATTTAGACCCTCTTCAAAATAATTTCCTCTTAATAAAATGTCATAGCAGTTTGAAAATTTGTCCTAGCCAAGAATGTGAATTGATTTTTCACTTATGAGCGTAGAGAATTGATCTAAGAGCCATGACATGAATGGACTATTGTAAGCTACCCCATATGAGATAACTTAGTAGAAGGCCCTTTGTACATGATCTAGACAAAATCCAAACAATAAAGGAAAAAAGGATCTAGCTCTCATATTGACTCTCCTTGGACTTGTAAATAATCTTCTTCTCATATTGGGCCTCAATTTTTTAGCTATAATACACTTATAGATTTTATAGCTTCGCTTCAAGTTCCCTATATAGTCCTAATTTGTTGCAGCACACTATGCACATATTTACAGATTTATCGATCATTCATGTATGGCTCTAAGCAACTGGTTTCTTGAAATAATGCTTCAAATGAAGAGTATTGAATAGAAAGCTCAACACCTGTCCATGTAACAAAGCAAGCTTAAATGTATTTTTAGCCACTTCTTGCTTAATCATCAAAGGCCCACTCCACTTAGTAGAAAATTTATTATGTTTATCTTTTCCTTTAATCCTTTACAAAAATACTAAATCATCTTCTATGAATGTCTTTTATCCAAGTTGGCGATCAAACCATCATTTCATTAACACTGCATTATGCAAGAGCTTATCTCAAGCTTAACTTTCTTCTTTAATAATAGAGCCATCATAACATGTTCTTTATCTAATCATGAGCTATAAGTTTCTACAAACCTAGCTGCTGATGATATGATCAAATTAGTTGTTCAAGAATTAAACCTGTAAACTAAGCTAAATGGTGTAGTTCCTATATATTTCTTTATTCTAATCCTATCATCCCATAAAGCTACTTGAAACTATTCATGCCAATTTTTCACATTATTATCCATGAAATACTTGATGTATGAGATGAGCTTCTTATTTGTAGATTCAACTAAACTATTTACCTATAGATAGAAGTTTGATGATGAATTTTGTCCATGAATTTGATACTTATGGAAAGTTAGAATTTTATTACTCACAAACTTGTACATCGTGGATCAATAAAAACCATATCTCAATATATGTTACATCACAACCCTATGAGATTCGTAGTATAGGCCCACATGATCATGGAATTGTTTTAATATGCCTTCAATTTTTTGATTTGAAGTAAATTATAGTAAAATACCTATAAAATCCTTTCTTTACAAAATTCATTGAGTATAGATGTATCTATTAGTTTTGATGCTAAAATCTCTTTCTTGGAATTTTACTATATCATTATACCATTTCATATTTTGAGACAAAGCTAGTATTTCTTACTCTAATTCTTTTACCATCATCTTAGATAATCCCATATTCTTTACTATTTTGCAAGTTTTTAAACTGAAACTAAATTGTTGGAGCTTGATTATCTAATGATCTCTCTTTAATCCAATTTCATTTTGAGATAGGAATTATCTTATAGCTCATTCTATAATCATAATTTGAACTAAAGCATTTTGTAGATAATACTTAAAATATCCCAAGGCTTTGATCATGACAAATGTTTATTTCCCTAATTCTAAGTAATTTCTTTTAGCATTCTTTAGCTAGTAATCAAAAAACTCAATTGACCTTTCTTTTGTTTCATTCTTATGTGTTAGTACCATAACTAATAAGTCTTTTGAAGAGAAAGCATATAACCAAAAATCTTCTTTTAATTTCATCTTTGCTAGATATGGAGCTTCCAAAAGGGCTTCTTTAATTTGATTTAAAGCTTTAAGTGAATCTTTACTCTTTCTTACAGCAACATCCTTTTCAACATATGCAAAAGTAGTTTTGTTATCTTGGTGAATCTAGAAATAAATTTGTTGACAAAATTTATCTTTTCAAAGAAATACCTTAATGCCTTTTTATTTTTAGAATGTTCTATACCTTGAATGACTTCAATTCTAGATCAATTAATAACAATCCCTTTCTGACAAATTATATGCCCAAGTAAGCTACCTAATTTTACTCCAAGATATGCTTTTAGGATTCAAGGAGATACCAAATTCCTGAGATTTGACAAATATTTGCTGTAAATGAGAGATATGATCAAGCTCGTATTTTGAATATATTATAATATCATCTAAATAAATGATAACAAACTTTCCAATAAGTCCTTTGAATGCAACATCCATAACTCACTCAAATGTAGCCCTTGAATTTAAAAATCTCCATTTAGTGATAAATACTATTTTGAATCTGTTACCTTTTTCTACTGTAATTTGATCATAGGCTAAAAATTCATCTAAAAATAAGTATAACTAACATCTTGATACCACTATCAGCATTTCATTGATCCTTGGAAGAGGATATTTGTCCTTGATTAAAACTTCATTTAGATTTCTAAAATCAACACATAGCCTTATATCTCCATTCTTTTACATAGCTAGCTTTAAATTAGCTATGTAGGTTGAATATCTAATCAAATATATTATGCTAGCTCCTAACAATTTCTTAATTTCAACTTTCATTGCTAGCTCAAAAATTGGATTAAACTTTCTAAGCTTCTATTTGACTATCTTATAGTCCTTTTTCAAAGGAATTTGATGAGTCATAATATTGGGGTTAAAAGTTCTTAAATGATCATATGACCAAGCAAAACTATCTAAATTTTCTTTGAGAACTTGTATTAATTCCTATTTTACATTTAATTAAATCTTTTTCCCAATGTTTAGAAGCTTTTGAGTATCTTGACATCCTAAATTAACTATTTCATAAGTGATGAGTCATTGTCGTTCACCTACATCAATGGGATCCCATCAACATGATCTTGTCAACACATGATTTGTTGAGTTAACATGTATGCATCAATGCAATGTCTTATCTTGCCTATGAATATGTGCTTACTAGCTACATTTATGGCATCCATTCATTAGTAGCTAGTCAAACTATTGCACTTTTGTCCTTCCAAAGTTATAATATTTTTTAAGTTCTCATAGTAGGAGTGAGAAGTGTATGGATCCTTATTCAAGCACTAATGTACTTGAGCACCTCGGTGTGATCAACAATAAATATGAGCATTTTTCATAAACCTTGCAACACTTGGACTTAACTTAATGTTTATTTAATTCATTTATTCTTCATGCCATTTACTTTGATGCATTCAAGTAATTAATTAATTAATAGTAATTAAAACACATAAGTATGACCATCTTAAGCATACACTTAACACTTGATAATCCTAGTAGCACTTAATGCTTGGTAATCCTAGCAACACTTAATGCGTGGTAATCCTATTGACACATGGTTTGTTGAGTTGACGTGTACGCATCAACGCAATGTCTTGTCTTGCCTATGAATATGTGCTCACTAGCTACATTTATGTCATCCATTCATTGGTAGCTAGTCAAACTATTACACTCTTGTCCTTCCAAAGTTATAATATTTTCTAAGTTCTCGTAGTAGGAGTGAGAAATGTATGGATCCTTATTCAAGTGTTGATGTACTTGAGAACCTTAATGTGATCAGCAATAAAGACAAGCTTTCTTCATAAACCTTGCAACACTTGGACTTAACTTAATGTTTATTTAATGCATTTATTCTTCATGCCATTTAATTTTATGCATTCAATTAATTAATTAATTACTAATAATTAAAGCACATAAGTATGATCATCTTGAGCATACGCTTAATGCTTGGTAATCCCAGCATCACTTAACACTTGGTAACCCAGTAGCATTGTAACATGTTCAGGATGTGTATGGTAGATGGGAACAAATGCTTATGTTAGAATTAGCTAAGACTTAGTTAATTATTAGATTAATTAAATATATAATTAGTTTATTTTTGGCACTTAGGCAAATTAATGAAAAATATAAAATAATAAAAATCATATGCCTTAGTTACACTTAACCATACCTTTGCACTTCACAAGTGAAATTGAGAAGACAATGATCATGTCCATTAGATTCACTACCTAGACCCAGTGTACTTAGAGAGTTAAAGTCTACAGAATTTGACAGGATTACTAAGTAAACACTAGTGATTCATATGGTTGGGTGTAGTGACTGCTCGCTACTCATCATTGGCATTGTTGCCAGGGACTTTAGTTAGCTACGTGTGCTACCTAGGAGTTAGTGAACTTATATAACGACATTGTAACAAACCAAATAGTCAATATCATTAAGAAAGATAATAATAATAACAAAAGCATACTATTCTTTTTCCCATATAATATGGCTTCTTTTCATCAGGGAGATTCTCTGTTGCCATACAAAGGTGGACCCAATCAACAAAGGTGTGAAGGGTCAAAACCACCAATGTCCCAACAATGTAGAGTGGTCTATACTCATCTTGATGAGTATGTTCTAGACTTCACCTTCATATTGCATCAGGATGAACAAGTGCAGTGGAGGAACATGGAGGGAAAAATTATCTTGCTACCTAATCAATCAGTTCCTACAATGCTACTCCAAACTCTCATGAAATTGGGCATCGTAAGGCTTAATGTTGAGACAATTGTGCAAGACCATGACTATTAGGATTATCATCCTACTGAGACACAATGAAAGAAAGACTGACAATAGGAGATTCATTAAAAAGCATCAAAGGAAAAATGGTTCACAAACCCCTTGTTCCTACTAAGCCAGAAGGAAGCTAAGGATCCCTTCTCTGGGAATTCTCAAAACACTGACAATTAGGATTTATTCCATAAATTTACAATTCACTATAAACAATCCTAATTTATGGAATAATGGGTCCCATGACCATGGGGGCTCCAAAGAAGGGAGTTAAGGCAAGAACTAGGATAAGCACCATGATAGAGATAGAAATGGTAATCGTGGCCATGACCAAATGAGAGGGAGTAGTAGGCATCATGTTGATGCTAGCTCTCCTCCCTCTTCACCTTCGACATCCTCATCTTCTTCCTCCTTCAACTTTGACCAAAGTCATAGAGGAAAAGACCATGATGGAGGTGACTAGTGGGACAAAGATGATTGGAGGGCCCACTAGAATAGTAGAGACTAGAGGCATGGGCAATCAAGGAAGGCCTATCACCATGAAAGAAGCGATAGCATAGGACGTCATAAGCATCATGACCATGATAGGGGCTATGACTATGATGAGCCTTTTCTTGCAACAAGAAACATGTTGAACATTGTAGAGGTCATGAGGATTCCAATGAGGCATATGAAAGATAGCAGAATTAAATGGGTTGAATATGAACAATATTTCCAAGTTCAAAGGGGGATACAACTCAGATCCACAAAATCATCTTCAAGCATTTCACAATGCCTATGCCTTATAGAACATTGAAAATGAATGGTAAAAACTAAAGGTTGTTCCCAAGGATACTCATTAAGGAGGCTGAAAGTTGGTACCGGTCCTTAGAATCG
Source organism: Gnetum montanum (assembly GCA_015680685.1). Classification (NCBI taxonomy): domain Eukaryota; kingdom Viridiplantae; phylum Streptophyta; class Gnetopsida; order Gnetales; family Gnetaceae; genus Gnetum; species Gnetum montanum. The sequence goes on along the minus strand of MNCI01006783.1, from coordinate 892,656 downwards.
AAATCAATCAGACGATGTAGTATGATGCTTAAACTCTTCAATGAAAAGTATCAAATGTACTCCCAAGTATCTAATCTAAGGAAGAAAATTTAAGGGTGGAGACAAGGAACACATGAATCCTTGGATGCGATCATGAGCAAATATTAATCTCTAATGCATAGGTGTCGAGGCCATGGCTTTTCTCAAAGAAGCAACTCTGCCATATCATAGATGGGCTCTAGAAAAAAATAAGGAGAACTCTTGGGATCTATTCCCAAGGAAGACTTTCAAAAATAAGGGACCATCAAATCCAAAAAATGATTGAGTAGGTATCTAAAGAAGAAGGTGAGTTGAAAAAAATGGAAACTATAGAGGAGTACAACTGAGATCCTTCCATCCAAAAACAAAAAGTCTAGTTTTGTGACAATGAGGAGGAGGCATCACTTGATTAAGTGGTGCAACATAAAACCTTATTGGTCTAAAAATATATTTCTGAAATATCAACTAAGGTAAAAAAAATGTTGGATTCTTTGAATGAAATATTCCAAAATGCTCTTTGAATTGTAGAAGAGTCCAAAGAGAAATGTAGTGGTTGTGACTGAAGGAGAACGAAAGAAGCTAAACGTGCTCATCAAGAGAGTAAGGGCAAAGCTACTGCTATAGAAGACGTTGCGAAGTCTAAAATAGATGATGATGGTGGGTGTGACATCTTCTAATATGAACATCCTAAGGGTTGTTATCCCATTATGTCATAATTATAAGAAACTGGGATGTACACACTAAATTCTAGATTAGCAAGAAGGCAAGCACCCAAGAGGTTGTCCTATCCTCAAGGAAACTATAGGCAGTTCTACTAACAATGATCCTACTATTTGAGTGGAGCTCCACCTCAACCTCATGAGCAATACTAGTAGTGGTGGCACACACAATCATGTGGGATGTTACCACCAAGGCAATAGTACCCTTATTGATAGCTAAATACATATGAGTACTATGTTTGGTAATTAATTTCTCCATGTGATCCTTCCAATCACACATCTTTCCAACACCATTACTACCCTCTTGAATACTATAGAGCTTAATCTCTAATAGGGGAATTCCCATTTCCATTCTACCCTCCTCATCCTTCTACACTTGTACCTTTACGCTTAACTCAATTGCCACCAGCTTCATTCATGCAAGGTGAAATCTCTACCTAGCCATAGTAAAGAAATACCACAAGGGCTATTAACTTACAGCTAGCTCCCCAACTAAGTGGTTCAAAAAATAATCCTTGAAAAAGACCTTTCTTCTGAACCAATAATCCTTTTAAGCCCTCATAGACACCTATGGCTGATGACCCTACTTCTCCCTCATCCTTTGCTATATCATTTGAGAACACTTCAAACCAAATGCCTTCCAAAGTGGATACTGTCATGTTGACCCATGCGGTCACTAATTGAATAAAGATAGGCCACCTTCTCAGGAAAAGATTTAATCCTAGGAGTCTCCTAATTTACTTGCAAATCACTAGCTCTTTTAGACTCACGTTATGGTGTAAATTTAATCTCCCATGAAATGTGCAAAGCCTAGAACCTACCTCCTTTCAAAAAGAGCAACATTTGTCTTGAGTTGGTAGATTAGTCCATCACCATTCCCTTGGGATTGGTGGAGGACATTATGACCATCGTCTATGGGTGTTCCTACCCTACTAACTTCTTAGTGATTCATGTAGACAACTACAAGGGGGACTTCCCAATCATCATGGAAAGGGCTTGGTTAAGCACACAATAGATGCACGATTGGGAATTAGAGACCTCTCCTTGGAAATTTTCAAGGAAAATCATTTTGAGAAGATAAAGAGGAAGTGTGTTCCATGCATTATGTACAGTGACATAGGGTGCAATTTTGTGCAAAAATTATAGACTGTGAAAGCACATCAATCACAGCATGTAGACAGTGTGTTGATGTGATAAAAATTCAAAGGTACCTATACACAGAAGCCACAAAATAGGAGGCCACCTAATGGTTGATAGCTGAACCTAATAGTGGCTCAACTTTCTGCATAGAATAGACTGAGAGCCTTATGAGTGCCTACATTGAAGGCATGAATGAGATGAAGTAAATCCATCACCAACTCTCTAATGTACCTAATAACACCAATTGCAGAGAGTTGAAGATCTCTGAGGGTTTTAACCTAGAACCCCTTAAGTTGAAAACTCTATTGATTAGAATAGAATATGTTTTTCTAAAAAATGATAAGCCAATTATCATCAATGTCAACCTTGCTCCTATGTAGAAAAAAAAGTTGTTGGAGGTTTTCAACAAATGGCCAACAACCTTTGCTTGGTTATATCCTAAACTCATTGGAGTTAATTCTAAGATATGCTAACATCACATCTACATGAATCCTTCCATTAAGCTAAAGAGGTAGTTGTAGCAGCAGTTGAACCCCAAACTAAAGCCAATCGTGAAAAAGAATATTGAACAACTCCTCAAAGCAGGGTTCATATATCCCATTGTAGATAGCAAGTGGGTTAGTCCACTTGTGATAGTGCAAAAGAAAGATGAAAAATGGAGGGTCTACATCAATTTTAAGCTGTTGAACATGGCAACATACAAATATCACTTTTTGTTGTCATTTGTGAACCAAGTGCTGGATACCATTTCTAGGCATTGCTACTATAGCTTTCTAAATGGTTAGAGTGGCTATAATCAAATTCATATTGTACCAAAAGATTAAGCCAAAATAGCATTCACAAGTCCTTGGGGGAAATTTCACATACAAAAAGATGTCGTTTAGATTATGAAATGTCCTTGCAACATTTTCAAAGCCTTGTCCTAAGCATCTTCCAATAGAAAATTAGTAGTGGAGTAGAAGTCTTCATGGATGACTTTTCCACCTATGGGTCTACATTTGAGTAAGCCTTGGACCATCTTGGGCAAGTGCTAAAAAGGTATGTGGAGATAAACCGTAGGCTCAACTGGTAGAAAAGCCACTTGATGGTCTAGGAAGGCATTGTGTTGGGGCATATAATTTCAAAAAAAGGGATTGAGGTGGACCCTAAAAAAATAGGTTTTTCCAAGAATTACTAAATAACTAGAAACCATTAAAGATGTAAGATCATTCCTTGGACACACTGGCTACTACCAACAATTCATTGAGAATTTTTCTAAGATCACTAAACCATTAGTGAAGCTGACAAAGAAGGATGCTCCATTTGTCTGGACCAAGGAATGTAAATGTGCATTCCAATAGCTCAAAGAGAAGCTTGTGGAAACTCCAATTCTATGAGCATCTGATTGATCCAGGTCCTTTTACATCATGATAGATGTATCCAATTATGCCTTGGAAGCTATGCTCATGCAATTGGATGATTAAAAATGTACTTGCTATATCTACTATGTGAGTATAAGCATTATGAGTGCATAGTTGAACTACATCACAATAGAAAAAGACTTAATGGTAGTGGTATTTGCTTGGGAGAAATTCAGTCACTATGTGCTCAGGTACAAGGTGTTCATGCACAAAGACCATAATGCAATCCAATTCCTAATGAATAAACCAATGGTGAGCCCTCATGTCATGTGATGGTTAGTAATCTTGCAAGAATTTGATCTTACAATGGTAGATTGAAAGGGATGCAAGAATGTGATTGTTGATCACTTGTCTTAGTTGAGATGGACAAACATAGAGGAAATCCCACTTTCAGATCAATTTCCTAATGATCTCTTTTCTAGGGCTATAACTAAACAAATGGGTACTAAACCCAATTGGTACGAGGGCATTCTCACCTATCTTCTCACTCAAGAGATTCCAAAAAAGTAGGATCATAGGAAGAAACAATAGTTTCTTCACCAAGTGAAATGCTTCATGAAAATCAATAAACACCTTTACAAGGTGTGCACCAATGGCTTGGTTCATTGGTGAGTACCTGATGCTAATCAACTACACATGCTCTAAGATGATTATGAGGGTCCTTGTGGGGGCCACTATGCTAGAAGACACCTTGCCATTTAGATCCTCATGATAGGGTATTATTGGCCAACACTTGTCAAGGATTCTCCCCACTTCATCTACTCCTATGAATGCTACCAATGTGATAGTGGAATGATCGCTCGTATGGAGGGACCTTAGTAGTGGATCTAACCCCTAGATCCCTTCAATATTTGGAGCATTGAATTCATGGATTCCATCACACCCATGTCAAATGAAAAAGCATACATCATAGTCGCTATTAACTATTGTATGAAATGGATGGAAGCTACAGCCTTCAACTACTTAATTTGTGCAACAATATGTTGTAAATAGGTTTGGGATGTCATGTGCACTTATTTCTAATAATGATACTTATTTTACAAGCACTACCTTTCAAAAGCTCATGTAATGCTTAGAGGTTAAACATAAATTAACAACACCCCAACACCCCCAAGACAATGGTCAAGAAAAGGTTATAAATAGGGAAATCATGAAAATACTAACTCAAACCATTAGTAAATATAGGAGGTATTAGAGCACGAAACTCAATGATGCCCTTTGAACCTATCACTCCACTTAGAAACTTCATATTGGCTACTCTCCTTATGAGCTGGTGTATGGAAAGTTACCAACACTTCTAATCCAAACGAAGCTTTGTACACTATCAACAACTTCTAACCTTAACCTTGACCTAAACTAGCATAGAAAGAAAGTTTAATGAACCTCAACTTGCTAGATGAGAACTGATTAGTAGCCATGTCATTTCACAAGTTGCACAATGCATTCAATAAACAATGACATGACCAAAGAATATAGAAAGTGAAATTTCAACCAGGAGATAAGATCCTATACTAGAATCCCACACATGTGCCATAAAGAACCAAGTTCCAAATGTTATGGAAGGGGCCTTATATTATATACAAAATCTTTCCTTTTGGGGCTATGTTAATATACAAACCTGAAATCCCAAATAAGAAATTATCAATCAACATGCAACAACGCCTTTCCATGAACCTAAGAGAGCCAGTAACAAGAACATCTCAATGGATGGACATGCATGTGCAATTTTTCAAATCTCCTCCTTCAAACTAAGCCATGGGGGAAATGGCCATCCATGTTGATCTATCAAAGTGGCTCTTCAGTTTTTTACCTTTTTGTTTTACACCATTTTTAATACATTTTTACCTTTCTTAAATATTTTTACAATTTCTTCTATATTTTACTTTATTTGGTTTGGATTTTTCTAATGTTTTTCTTATGTTTTGTTTTTCTTTATTACCGCTAAGACTAAGTGCAACTATAGCTATTGATTGATGGTGGTTTATACTATAATGTTATTTGATTGTTAATATCTGGATTCTATCTTTTTCATGATAATAGGTAGTGAGTCCTTATCATTCACCCATCCACAAAACTCTATGGTGTTTCCTTGTTTTGAAAATATGTTGTCCCTTCTTAAATGAAACTTTTAAATAACTTGTGACCTTGGTAGTTTCCAAACTTGGGAAAGATTAAACAGATAGAAATGGGTGTGGACTTCAAGAGAATTTGATGCTATTTGTACTTGGCTACCCTCTTGGGTACATGTGTGTTTTCATGGATTTCTCACAGTTCTGTTGTTGACAAATAATAGGAAGCTAACAGTCCTTGCATGGTATGGTTCCCATTCAAAAACTCAAAAATCCAATATATATATATAATGGGAATTTAAAGCACACCCCTTAGAGAAAATAATGGGCTACAAGCACTAGCTATGGGACTAGAAAGGCATGTTACCCATGCCTGAAGGTCCCCTCTAAGGCCTATCTCACTTCTTACTTCTCTTTTCTTCTTTTTTAGGAATGATGATTAATATGTGGAAATATTCTTGTGTCTTAAGGAGATGGACTGGTCTTAGAGTGTCAATGCAAAGTTACTAAATGTGGTTGGTTTTAATTTGGATGAAGGATGGATGTTATCAAGTCACATTAATCATAAAATCCAAAAGGGACTTCATGTGATCATGATACAAAAATTCATTTTACTCTCCACCTCATCCATCTCTACTTTTCATATCTCACCTCACTACCTCTTTTCATGTTTTGATCAATGTCTTAGTTTGATATGTCAAAGTTTCTAAATAGTTTCTTTGGTGATTCGATCCTTAACTTACCGTAACCATTAGTCAATCATGGGGCCCATGGACTACTTGGTTTGAGGGCATGCAAGGGCACTAAGGACATGAGCTTGCTATGGGAAGGACCCACTTGCATACTCTTTGGTTCATTTTGTTAAGTTCCTTATCCCTTAGGCATTTTTGCATTCAAATCTTTTATGCTCCACATTAATTATGTATTTTATACTCCTTCATGGAATTTTTCCATCATTCTCCTAATAAAATCTCCATGTTATGCATTATCTAACCCTCTTCATGCATTTCATCATGTTCTAGGCTTCATGGGCTTCATTTGGACTCCAACTTCATGTAAAAACTCTTTCATTTTTCCTTATTTTTCAAACCAAAAAATTTTTGTCTTTCAACACCATCAATGGGATCTTGTCAATGAAGTCGGCCACATTGACACAATCTCATTGACACAAGATAAAAATCCTATATATACTGCCTAATACTTAGAGAATTTTTTCCATTTGATTTTAAATGGAAAAGTAGTTTTTGCAATTCAAAGACTAGAATCTTCCAGAGCCCATAACTTTCACACCACTTGTCCAATTCACCTCGTTTTTCATTCTTGTGGCTACTAGAGGTGAGCTCTATGTTGTAGGACCCACAAACCTTAAGTTTTTGATGAAAAAGTTTTGGAGTTTTTTCTAACTCCCATAAGGTTTAACTAATAAAATAATATTAAAATCACTAATTTATGAGAGTTAAACATTTCCAACGAACTTTGGTAGACATTAAAATGAAACAATAATAGAATAATATTAAAATAATCAAACCTACCATGATCACAACTTAGCTAACTATAAGTAATCCAAATGGATAAGGTACTCAAATGTTATAAAGTTACACACCAAATTCTAATCCTTGATCATGTATGTTGTGATTGCATATGGCACCAAGACCTAAGCATCCGCAAGAAGGAGGATCATCTCAACCAAGAAATAAGAAACCCAAAACTCGAAGGGACCAACAAGAATAACCCTAGGAGTAAGTAGCAGAAACCCATGCAATGGGACCTCTTTAGGAGGAGCTTGAAGTGGAATCTATCCATCATATTCCCCAAGCTAAAATAAAGCAATCCCACTAGGATGAGACACTAAGACTCAGGCCAAGCCTTAAGGTCACTTTAACAAATGTCTGCCTTAGGGAAGTCCAATCTAGGGGATATCCAACATTCATTTCTTCAAGAATTAAACTTTGGTACCTTCCTAGACTTTGCCCTAAAAGATGTACAAACATAGCTGCAAAGCTCTCCCATGTGACAAATCATCACTTCCATTGGGAAGTTGTACATGGGAGAGACTTATCTCTTCTAGAATAATAAGTAGACAGACACCATGGTGACCATCAAGGACATCAATGTGTCCTACTCAATGAAGGTCATCTCTCAAGCCCTTGGTTTGCCTAAAACTAGAACCAATCTGGTAGAGATCTCTACACAAGTGGACCTAGAGGTCAAAAAGGAGTGGATCCAGTGATGCTATGGAGTGGACCGTAAAGATTATGGTGCACTTGCCATGGTAGAATGTGCATATTTCATGATAATAGCCTACCACCTCAATCTAATGATGAGGCCCAATAAGGTGATAGCCTTCTCTGCTTGTACATGCACTACTCTAAGTGGAAGATTCCTGATCAACCTTTCAAAGATGATCTATTTGGAGATAGAGAAGTGATTCAAAGAAAACAAACGTGGGAGGAAGGCACTTCCATTTTCATGCCTGATCACAAAATTATGCAAAAGGGGAAGGATAGCCTGCTAATCCAATGACACATTAAAACATGCTCTTGCTACCTCTTGGGGATGGAAATGATGAAGGAGAAGGTTCCTACCATAACCAAGGAAGAGGAGCAACCACCATCACCACTCACTCATGAAATAATGTCAAAGGTGCATGCTATTATGGAGTGCATGCAAAATCTCTAAGAACAACTCTTGTAATAGTAGCAACCTAGTCTAAGTGGTGACTCATCTACCTATCCACCACCCTTGAATCATCTAAACAAGGTAACTCATACAATAAGTTGGTTGGAGAACATGATGTCAACTTTCTTTGCTCAAAAAATGTAGACATCCACATGCTCAAATCCTAGTGCTTGAGAGGTAATAGTGTCCATTCTAGGATAGTAGTAGTTCCCAAAAATCTCTAAAAATGTCAATGCCTTCTCAATGCACTTAGAGGAGTGTGATGGAGCAACTATCTTGGTGATGTAGTGCCAAGGGTAGGAAATGGTGGTTGAGGTAATGGTAGACAGAGTGGGCAAGGCCCTAAATGTTCCTATGGCATCTATGCTAGATAGTGCTACACTCAAAGATGTGTAGACATTTGCAAGAATGGTCAAGGGAAGGTTCAACGCAACCCAACACAAGGAGGTGCTGGAATGACTAGTGGGAACCCAGTAACTAATTCTAGTGATCCTTAATCTTCTAGATGACATCACTACTACCTAGTTGGTGCTATTGGAGGCAAGAGGCAAGTGCATCATTGCAGAGTCTCAACTTGAAACAACCAAATCTAAGAATCAATGCTTAGATGAGGAGGTTATAGAACTTAGAACCTGCCTTGCTAATGCCATGGTAGTCAACCAAGTAGTGAGATGAAGCTTTTTAGTAGTTGACTCCAAACTTCAAGAGGCTAAGTACATAAAGGAGTCAATGATCTTTGACCAATCCTTATTTGATGCTACCATCTACAACATTTAGAAGGACTTATTGGAGGTTTGCCAAAAGAATGAAAATCTAAACAAGGACAATCATCACCTACATACTATTGAGCTCCAAAATGAGCAAATGGTTGAATATACAAGAGAATAGTAGGAGCAGCTTTCCAAGGTAACAATGGGCTTAAGGAGGTTGGCAATAGAGAATTGTAATCTCTCAATGGAGGAGATCTATGCCCTTTGCTATAGGTCTATAATTGAAATCATCACCTCAAAGAACGAGGCCCTTAAATTTGAAAGGGTCAAGAACCACTATAGGAACTAGGTTGGCTTGTAAAAGGAGATCAATGAAAAACACATCGAACTAGCGAAAGAGAAGGTGAATGATGCCCGCCAGCAACTCCAACAAGGAGGTGATGTATGGCAGCCCATCTTTGATAGACTGAATGAGTGCAACAAAGCTAAGATCCACCTCAAAGAGCTACATATCGAGGAGATGACCGAATACATGGAGCTCAACAACCTCTACTATGTAAACTTTGTAATGCTCACTGCCAGATGATCAAGGTTAGATTTGGAAAAGCAAGTGGCCAACTCATCTCTATTGTATAAGGCTAAGTTTAAACACCATAAGGAGATAAATCAAAAAATTGAAATAGAAAATGTTGAACTTGATGTTCTCAAGCAATGTTTCACTAATTAGAGATTCATAGCTAAGAACCTAGCCAGGTAAATGAATGACTACTAGGAGCTATCGAATTCTTTCAAGGTGTTTGATGTTGAATGGAAGCAATTCGTAGCTTGGTTCACTAATGTGAAGGAGTTGTTTTCTACAATGCCCTATCTATGGAATATTCTTATACCAACCCACATTTGTGACACTGCATGAGCCGTGTAAAATCTTTAAAGTAAGGAGGAGAAGCTAAAAGCATTGCTGGATGCTTTCTATCTTCCATTAGTAGTCGCAGCTACAATCGAATAACCATAGCCATAGCCTCAACCATAATAGCTATGTGCACTAGAGGCAAGAGAAGGTCCTTTAGCACCTCAAGAACCTCCATCACCTCAGACTATTTGATTTTCTTCCTCGCCTTCAAGCTACTAGAGGAGTTGTGCTATTATTTTTTTATCATGGTGTTCAATTTTGTTGTCATGAACACCTAATTTTGTAAAAGGTTGTAAATATGTGCACTTGGGCACTTAGTATTTATTTATGTCAATTATGTGTTAGTAGTTAATTAATAATCCCATACCTTTCCAAAAAAAATTTAAGAGACTTGTTTCTTCTTTTGTTTACTCAAGGACAAGCTTTTATTCAATCATGGAAATATGATGAGTCATCATCATTCACCTACATCAATGGAATCTTGTCAATGGGGATCTCGTTAATGTGATCTTATCGACGTGCTCACATTGATGTGTGGTTTGCTACGTTAATGTGTATGTGTCAACACAATGTCTTGTCTTGCCTATAAATACATGCTCATTAGTTGCATTTATGCCATCCATTCATTAGTAGCTAGCCAAACTCTTACATTCTTGTCTTCCAAAAGTTAGAATATTTTCTAAGTGCCAACAATAGAAATGAGAAGTATATGGATCTTTATTCTAGCACTGATGTACCTAAGTACATCAGTGTGATCAACAATAAAGACAAGCTTTCTTCATAAACCTTTCAGCACTTAGCCTTAGCTTAATGTTTATTTAATGTATTTATTATTCATGTGATTTACTTTGATGCATTCAATTAATTAATTAATTAATAGTAATGAATACACATAAGTATGACCATCTCGAGCATATGCTTAACACTTGGTAACCTAGTAGCGTTGTAACATGTTCAAGATGTGTACGATAGATGGAAATGGATTCTTATGTTAGGATTAGCTAAGCATTAGTTAGTTATTAGATTAATTAAACATTTAATTATTTTATTTTTGTCATTGAGGTGAATTAATGAAAAATATAAAATGATAAAAATCATATGCCTTAGTTACAATTACCCATACCTTTGCACTTTACAAGTGAAACTAAGAAGACAATGATCACATCTGTTAGATTCACTACCTAGACCCAGTGTACTTAGAGAGCTAAATTCTACCAAATTCGACCAAGTCGCTTTGTGAATACTACTAATTCATATGGTTGGGTGTGGGGATTGCTCCCTGCTCATCAATAAGCTTAATCTTAGGGATTTTGAATGTTTAATTAATAAAGCATCATGGTTGGCCACATCAACGGAATGTCATTGACATGATCCCATCAATGAGATGTCATCAATGTGATCTCGTCGATGTAGGGTTTGACCCATTGATGTGTACCTATCGACAAGGCGCCCTATTTCGCTCATAAATGTGCATCTTCATAAGTTGTAGAAAAGCTCTAACAGTTTTTACATTCAAAAGTTAGAATATTTTCTAAGTGCTAGCAATAAGAGTTAAAGAACGTACAACTCTTTATTTCAACACTGTTGTACCTTAGCACTACAATGTGTGCTGCAATAAAGATGAGCTTTTTGATAAACCTTGCAACACTATGAAATAGACTAATTATTTCCTTTGTGTATTTAATATTTTAAGCAATTTCCTTTAATGTTTTAAGTAATTAAGTAGTTAATTAAGCTAGAATAAGCTAAATTAAATACCAATTAATTAAGCACATAAGGATGACCACTTTAAGCATACGCTTAGCGCTTGGTAATCCCAGTAATGCTTAACATTTGGTAACCCAGTAGCGTTAAACATGTTTAGGATGTGTGCCACAAGTGGAAATGAATGCTTATGTTAGGATTAGTTAACTGTTAGCTACTTATTAGATTAAATTAGTAATTAATTATCTCTATTCATTAATTTTTATTTTTAGGCAACTTAGAACATAAAACATAAAAATGATAAAAACCATATGCCTTAATTGCACTTAACCATACCTTTGCATTTCACAAGTGTAATTGACAATACAATAATTGCAATTGTTAGTTTCACCTTCTTGAGACTAGTGTACTTAGAAGGCTATAAGTCCACGAAATTTGACCAAATCGCACATGAACTAGTGATTCATATGGTTGGGTGTAGGGTCTACTCATCACTCATCATTGGTGTCATTGCTAGGGACTTGTAGTTTGATACATGCATTATCTAGGACTTAGTGAAAATTATTTAAGATTGTTGGAACAAATCCTAAAGTCATAAGTATTCAAAAAATAAAAATACTAATCATAATTAAAGCACACTAAATTTTTCTTCTCATCCAAAATGTTTTCTTCTCAATGACATGATGAATCAAAACTACCAATGCCCTAAGAATTCAAAGAGGTGTACACTCATCTAGCTGAGTTTATACCTAATTCCACTTTCATCCTATATTAGGATGAATAGTTGTAGTGAAAGACATGGAGGGCAACATTATGTTACCACCTGACCAATCTGTCCCTAGGATGCTGCTTCAAAATTTTAAGAAGTTGGGTATCTAGGATCTTCACGACAAATACGTTATGTAAGATCATGACTATCAGGACTACCATCCCACTAAAACACAACACAAAAAATATTGACACCATGAAAAGCGTCATAAAGCTATGAAGGGGAAATAGTTCGCTAACCCCTTGTTCTTGTTGAACCAAAAAGACAATGAGGATCCTCCATCTAGGGATTCTCAACATAAAGATTCTCCACCCCTTGACTCCAGTGAAGGAGGGTTGAACCCAAACTTATAGTTCACTATCAATAATTTGGGTTTAAGCAAAAGTGGGAGTCAAGGCAAGGGCTTGAGTAAGCATCGTGATGATGATAAATCTAATGATCATGATCATGATCATGATAAGTAGAGAAGAGGCGGTAGTTCTCCTTACTCTTTATCCTCTTCATCTACATCTTCTTCTTCCTCCTCCAAATCTAACCAAAATTGCAAAGGATGAAATCATGATGGAGGTGAACAATGGGACAATGATCATAGGCCCCACCATGAATGAAGGAGTAGTAGAGAACATCATAAGTATCATCTAAATCATGATGACGATGAGCCTTTTCTTGCAACTCAAAGTATGCTAAACATCATAGCGAAAGTCAAAATTCCAACCAAGCATGTGAAAGATAGTAGAATCAGGAGGTTGAATATGAACAATATCCCTAGATTTGAGGAGGAATATAACTCAAATCTATAGATCCATCTTCAATTCACAATGCCTATGCCTTGTAGAACATCGAAAATGATTGGAAAAAACTTAAGTTGTTTTCCATGATGTTCATAAAACAAGCAGAAAGTTGGTATCACTCTTTGAAGTCGAAATCAATTCACAAATGGACTATGATGCTTGAGCTATTTAATGACAAATATTAGACATACTCTCACATGTCCAACTTGAGAAAGTATATCCAAGGCTAGTGATAAGAAACACATGAACCCTTGGATGCAATTATGGATAGGTATTATTCCCTTTTGCAGAAATGTCTTGGCCATGGTTATTCTCAATGGGAGTAGCTTCGTCACACCATAGATGGGCTCCAATCAAAAATGAGAAGAACCCTTTAGGTCTATGCCCAAGGGAGATTATCAAAGCTTTGAGTCCATCAAATTCAAAGGTTGATTGAGTAGGTTGCAAAAGAAAAAGGTGACTTGAGAAAATAGGAAAGTGCTGAAGAATATAACTAGGGTCCTTCCATTAGAAAAAGGAGGCTTGATTTTGTGACAATGAAGGGGAGGCACCACTTGATGAAGTGGTGTAGCGAAAAATGTTGCCGATTCAAAAATTTATTTCTAAAACTTTAGCTAAGATGGACAAGATGTGGGAATCTTTGGATGAAAAATTCAAAACTACTTTGAAAATTGCAAAAGAATCCAAATAGCAAAGTAGTGATCATGATCGTAGGAGAAGGAAGGAAGCTAAACGTGCCTACCAAAGGGGTAAGGGTAAGGCTACTATCGTAGATGAGGTTGTGGAGTTAAAATAAAATGATGATGGTGTGTGTGATATCTACTAATATGAATATCCTAAGGGATGTTGCCCTATTGTGTCACACGTGCAAGAGTCTGAGGTGTACACTTTGAATTCTAGGCTGGCAAGAAGGCAAGCACCTAGAAGATTACCTTATCCTCAAGGTAATCCTCGGTAGTTCCACCAACAATAACAAGCTTATTATCCAAGTGAACCTCCACTATAACCATATGAGTAGTACTAGTAGTGGTAGCACCCATAGTTATGGGGGATACCACCACCAAGGCAACATTACCCTTACAGGTAGCTAAATCCATATGGGTACTATGTTCAGCAAACCATGTCTCTGTGTGACTTTTCTAATCACTCTTCTTTTTAACATCACTACTACTCTTTAGAGTATTATAGAACTCATTCTCCACCTCCTAAAAAGGAATCCTCATATCCTTATCATCCTCCTCATCCTTCTACACATGTCCCTCCACCCTCAACCTAATAATAGCCTACTCCATCCATGTAGGGTGAGATTCATATGCAGCCACAGCAATGTAACACTATCAAGGTTGTTAACTGTTAACTAGTTCCTCATCTAAGTGGTTTAGAACCTAGACCTAGAAAAAGATCATTCTTCTAAACCAATAGCCCTACAAATCCCTCACCAACTCATGTAGCTAGTTACCTTATGTCTCCTTCATCCTCTACATCTATTCAGAACCCTTCAACCAAACACCTCCCAAGATCCACACAATCATGTTAACCCACATTGTATCCAATTAGATCAAGGTCAACAATCTTTCCAAAAAAAAAGAGCTGATCTTGAAAGTCCTCTCATCTACTTGCAAATTACTATAAATGAGCAATGCAAGGCTCTTCTTAATTTAGGCTCTAATTTCAATCTAATTTTTCATGAAATGTACACAACCTAGAACCTACCTCCTCTCAAGAAGAGCAACATTCATTTAGAATTAGCAAATTAGTCCATCATTGTTTCCTTGGAATTCGTGGAGGACATTGTGACCACTATCTATCAATGGTCCTATCCTATCAATTTCCTAGTGATTAAGGTTGATAACTACAAGTGGGAAATTCCAATCATTATGGAAAGGGCTTGGTTGAGCACTATTAATATGAGAATGAACATCAAAGATCAAGAAGAAGAGAGTTCCATGCATCACGTATAGCAATACAGGGTGCAACTATGTGTAGAAGTTATGGTCTATCAAAAGCACATTATTCAAAGCATGTAAATAGTATGCAGATGAATCTAAAATCCAAAAGTGCCTATACGCAACAATCACAAAACAAGAGGCCAACTAGTGGCTGATAGCTAATCTTGAAAATAGGACATTTTTCATGGACCTAACTGAGAGCTTAACTTGTGCCTATGTTGAAGGCATAGATGAATTGGAGAAAGTTCATCGCCAACTCTCTAATGATGAACTTGATGACACTTATTGGAAAGAGTTGGAAATCCCTAAAATTTTTAAACATGAGCACTTAAAGTTAAAAACTCTACCTACCAACATGGAGTATGCATTCCTAAAAATGGCAAGCTAGTAATAATCAATACCAACCTTGCTCCAAAACAAAAGGAGAAGCTACTGAATGTGGTTAAAAATGGCCAACAACCTTTGCTTAGTCATATCCTGAACTCACTGGGATTGATCCTAGGATATGCTAGCATCACATCTATACTAATCCTTCCATCAAACCAAAGAGGTAGTCACAGTAGCGATTGAACCCCAAATTGAAGCAAATCATTAAAGAGAAAATTGAACAACTCCTAAAAATAGGGTTCATCTAGCCAATTGCAGACAATGAGTGGGTTAGCCTGCTTATGATTGTACTAAAGAAAGGTGGCAAGTGACGAGTTTGTATTAATTTTAGGTTATTAAACATGTCAACCTCCAAAGATCATTTTCCATTACCATTTTTGGACTAGGTGTTGGACACTATCTCTAGGCATTGCTACTAAAGTTTTCTAGATGGTTATAGTGGCTAGAACCAAATTCAGATCATGCCAAAGGATCAGGCCAAAACAACATTCACAAGTCCCTAGAGGACTTTTGCATATAAAAATATGCCTTTTGGTCTATGTAATGCCCTTGCAATATTTCAATGCCTTGTCCTAAGAATTTTTCAGCAGTAGATTGGTAGTAGGATGGAAGTCTTCATGGATAACTTCTTCACCTATGGTGCTACATTTGAGCAAGCCCTAAACCACCTTAAGCAAAGGCTTAAAACGTGCATGGAGATCAATCTTTGGCTCAATTAGCAAAAGAGCCATCTAATGGTCTAGGAGGGAATTGTGCTGGGGCATAGAATCTTATAAGTGGGGATTGAGGTGGACCTTGAAAATATTTGGATCATTCAAGGAATAACCCATTAGCCGAAAACTATTAAAGATGTTTGGTCATTTCTTGGACACATTGGCTACTACCAATGATTCATAGAAAATTTCTCTAAGATCACTAAACCATTGGTTGAGTTGACAAAGAAAGCTACTTCATTCATATGAACCAAGGAATGTGAAAAAGCATTCCAATAGCTTAAGGAGAATCTTATAGAAACTCCAATTCTATGAGCACCTGATTAATCCCATCCATTTTACATCATAACAGACACATTGAAATACACCTTGGGATTTGTGCTTATGAAGTTGGATGATTAGAAACGTCCTTATTATATCCACTACATAAGCTAAAACATTGTGGGTGCATAACTTAACTACACCACAATGGATAAAGAGCTTATGATAGTAATGTATGCTTTAGAGAAGTTCAAGCACTATGTGCTTAGATACAAAGTGTTTCTGCACACTGACCATAGTGTCATTCACTTCTTTATGAATAAGTCAATGGTGAGCCCCCGTGTCATACAGTGCGTAGTGATCTTGCAGGAGTTCGATATTACAATGGTAGATTAAAAGGGAACTGACAACGTGGTTGCTAATCACTTGTCTCAGTTATGATGGGATAACAAAGAGGAAGAGAGCTTGCTATCTGATCAATTTTCTGATGAACTCCTCTTTTCCAGTTCAATAAATGAACAAGTACCCACTAAACCAAAATGATATGATGGCATCCTCACTTATCTTCTCACTCAAGAAATTCCATAAGAAGAAACAACAATTTCTTCATTAGACCAAACACTTCATGGAAATCAATGGATACCTTTACAAGATGTGCATTGATGGCTTGGTTCATTGGTGTGTTCCCAATGCTAATCAACTATGCATTTTCCAAGATGCTCATGAGGGCCTTTGTGGGAACAACTATGCAAGGAGATGCATGGCCATTAAGATCCTAATGGCAAGGTATTACTAGCCAACAATCTTCAGGGATGTCCACCAATTCATCTACTCTTGTGAACATTGTCAATGAGATGGTGGAATGAATGCTTGAATAGAGGGGCCTCAATAGTGGATTCAACCATTGGAACCCTTTGACATTTGGGGCATTAACTTCATGGATCCCATCACACCCATGTCAAATGAAAAGGTGTACATAATAGTCATTGTCGACTATTGTACCAAATGAGCAGAAGTAACAACTGTCACTGACTGTACGTCTTCCACCACTACTTGGTTTATACAACAATGTGTTGTAAATAGGTTTGGAGTGCCATGTGCACTGATTTTTTATAATGGTACTTACTTTACAGGTGCTACTTTTTGCATGCTCATACAACACTTAGGGGTAGAACATAAATTAACAACACCTTACCACCCCTAAGCCAATAGGGAAATTACAAAAATCTTAATGAGAACAATAAGCAAATATAGCAAAGACTAGAGCACAAAACTTAATGATGCCCTCTAGGCATACCGCTCAACATGGAAACTTCCTATAGGCTACTCTCCTTATGCGTTGGTGTACAAAAAATTATCAACTCTTCCTATTCAATCCAAGCTTCATACACTTTCAATAGCCTATTACCTTGACCTTGACCTTAACATAACACAAAAAGAAAGATTGATCAACCTTAATGTGCTAAATAAGAATAGATTGATGGTACTATCCTTGAATGAAGTGCACAAAGCGTTTAACAAAATACATCATGACCTTAGCATAAGGAAAGTAAAATTTCAACCTAGAGACAAGGTCCTTTACTAGAACCCCACACATGTTCCACAATGAACTAAGTTCCAAACATTGTGGGAAGGATCTTATATCATTAATGAAACCTTTCCTTTTGGGGCCATGCTAATATACAAACCTTAGAGCCCAAATAAAAATTAATTGTTCAACACATAATAACTTAAACCTTTCCACGAGCCTAAACAAGCTATTGCAAGTAACGCCTCGATGGATGGACAACCTTGCTCAATTTTTTGGATCTCCTCCTTTCAACTAGGTCATGGGGGAGATGGTAATCTATGCTAACCATACCAGTGGCTCCTTAGTTTTTCAACTTTTTTATTTTACACCTTTTTATGTTTTTATACCATTTTTTTTTACACTTTGTTGTTTTTCCTAATTTTTGTTTTACAACATTGTTGGTACGTTTTAAATTTCTTGAATACTTTATAATTTTTTTATATTTTATTTTAGTTTGGTGTGAATTTTTCTTGTATTCTAATGAAATGGTTTATTTCCAACATAACACAGTGATGTTGTAGCTACTTGCTAATGGTGATTTTTACTTAATGTTTTATATCACTAAATGTCTTATTTCTATTTTTGAATTTTGATAACTGACGACTAAGATAAAGTTTTTTTTTTCATGGAACAAGCAATGAGTCCATGTCATCTATCCATCTAGAAACTTTATGGTCTTCCTGGTTTTGGGAGCATGAGGTTCCTTTTTCATTAATGAAACTTTAACAAACTTGTGACCTTAGTAGTTTCCAAACTTGGAAAAGATTCGAAGGTTTGGAAAGGGTGTGACTTCAAGGAGATTTAATTCTCTTTGAACCTTTATACTTGCTTAAGTGCAATTGTGTTTTCATGGATTTATTACCATTCCATGTCGACCAATAATAGAAAGTTAATAATTCTTTGCATGGTGTGGTTCCCATCCAAAAATACATAAAAACATAAAATTCAAAAAAAAAACATTATGGAAATTCAAATCACACCCCTTAGATGAGATAACAAGCTACAAGCATTGGTTATGGGACTAGAAAGACATGGTCTCCTCTAACTAAGGCCCTTTATCACTTCCTGATTCTCTTTTCTTCTCTAATAAGGAATGGTATTTGATCTATGGTAGCATTCTTATGTCTTGAGGTGGTGGTCTAGTCTTCGAGTGATAATATCAAGTCACTGAAAGTGGTTGGTTTTGATCTAGACAATGGACTTTATCAGGTCATTTAACCATAGAATCCATAAGGGACTTCATGTAACCATGATTAAGAACTTCATTCCACCTTCCCTCTCATTCATCAATGCTTTCCATCATTCACCTCACTGTTAGTTTCCATGTCTTGTTCAATGTCTTAGTTTTATGTATTGAAATTCTTAGGTAGATTCTTCCAAATTCGATCCTTAACTTTTCATAATTGTTAATCAATTTTGGGGACCACAAACTTCTTGGTTAAGATTATGCAAGGGCAAAAAGGACATGGGCCTGCTATGGGGAGGACCCACTTGCATATCTCTTGGTTGGGTTAATTAAGTTTCTTATCCTTAAGCATTTTGGCAATAAAATCTTTTGTGCTCCACATCGATGCATCCAATTGTGCACTGCTTAAGGCATTTTTCTCTAAAATTTCATTCTCTAATCAAATTCTCCATTTTTGTAAATTTCAAAACCCTCTTTTAATATTTTCATCATGTTCATGGTTTTTCTATCTCTCCGTAGACTCCAATTTTGTGTAAAAACTCATATTTTTTTAAGAAATTCATTATGAAAATTTTTTTTCTATAGTTACGTCAATGGAAACTCATATATGCATTAGACCCATCAACGAGACCCTATTGCGCAAGGCAAAAATGCCTATAAATAGGTGTGAACACTTAACGATTTTTCACATTTGCTTCAAAATGAGGGAGAAGTTTTTGAATTTTTTAGAGCCTAGAACCTTCCAAGAGTTATAACTTCCTAACTATCTATTTAATTCACTCCATTATTTGACCTTGTAGCTACCAAAAGTAAGCTCTTTATCATGGGGGCCACAAACCTTAAGTTTTTGACAAAAAAATTTCTAACTTCCACAAAGATTTAACAAAGAAATCAATATTAAAACATCAAATTATAAGAGTTAAACCTTTCAAACAAGCTCTGGTAACATTCTAAGTTTAAAACCATCATAATAATAATAAAATAATTAATCTACCATGGTCAAAGCTTAGCCGAAGTGTAACTGCCCAATGAGAAAGGTACTTAAATGTTATAAGTTACACATTGAATACTAATCCTTGGTTGTGTTTTGACCACAAATGGCACCTAAAGGAAAGAATTTGTAGGAAGAAGGATCATCCCAACCAAGGGACAAATGACCAAGAATAGAAAAGGACCAAGAATAGTCCCATGAGTAAGTAGAGATCCATGCCACAAGACCTCTTCCAGAGGAGCCCAAAGCAGAATCTGTTTGATAGATCCCTAAGTTACTGCAACAAAATAGTCTCATCAAGATGAGGCACCTAAACCTAGATCAAACCTTGAGGTTACATTAATAGAAGCTTACCTCAAGTAGATCATGAACAAGAGGTCCAAAAATTTGTGCTTCAAGAGTTAAACTTTGAATCTTTCTTGGAGTTTGCCCCTCTAGAAGTTAACACTCAACTATAAAACTCTCCCATGTGGCCCATAATCACTTCTAGCAGGGAGTGGTATATGGATGAGACATATCTTTTTTAGAATAATCAATAGGCTAGTTCAACGGTAAAAATCAAGGACATCTCGATGTTCTACCTAGTGAAAGCTATCATAAAGGCCCTTGGGTTACTAGAAAATGGGGTCAATCTTGCTGAAATCCCCATGTAGGTAGATCCCGATGTCAAGAAGGAATGGATGCTGTGGTGTTATGAAGTTGATCATAAGGATTCTAGTGCACTCACCATAATGGAGCATACATACTTCAAAATTGCAACCTTTCATCTCAATCCAATAGCGAGGCCAAGCAAGATCACAGCCTTCTCCACCCATGCATGCACCACTCTAAGCAGTAGATTCCAAGTCAACCTTTCACAGTTGATCTATCTTGAGATAGAAGATGCTCCCCTTCCCATGCCTCATCCAGAAATTATGTAAGAGGGGAGGCATAACATGCTATACAAATGATGTCATCTGACATGCTCCATATGCTTCTTAGGCAGAGATGATAAAGGATAAGATGCTTACTAAATTCATTCAAGAAGAGGAGCAGTAGCCACCACCTTCATCACCCACTCATAAAACAACATTAGAGGGTTATGCTTCCCTTGAAAGCATTCACAAGATCCAAGAGTAGCTCTTGCGAGAGGAAGAGTAGGAAGTAGAGATGAGTGGCAATGATCCATCTATGTATCACCTAGCGATGAGTCACCTTAACAAAGTGACTTAAATAATCAACCAGATGGAGGAAGGTGGGCCAATTTTCTTAGCCCAAAGAATGAAGCTACCTACAAGATCAAATCCTAATGCTTAAGAGGTAACAATATCTCTCTTGAACTAATAACAATTCCCAAAAATTTCTTAGGAATGCCACTAACCTTTTGGTGCATCTTGAGGAGGACGAGGAGGCAACTATCTTAGTGATGCAGCATCATGGGCAGGAGACAGTAGCAGAGGTGGTTGCTAATAGAATTTTCAAAGCATGAAATGCACCTACTATGTTTGTACTAGACATTTCTGCACTTAGAGATGTGTAGACATCCACATGAACAATTAGTGGATGATTAAATGTAGCCTAGCATGAGTTGCTAGACCGACTGGTGGGAATTGGGCAACCAATTCTAGATGTCTTTGACCTTCCAAACACAATCACTACAACCTAGGTGAAGCTACTAGAAGTGAGGGGCAAGTGCATTATATTGCAAGGGTAACTCAAAACAGCCCAAGCACAAAACCAATGCTTGGCTATGGAGGTTGCTGAATTAAGAGCCTGTCTTGCTAATCCCACATTTCTTAACCCCACATTGACAAGGGATGAAGCCTTCAAGCATCTTAAATACAAGCTCAAAATGGTTGAGAATGGGAAGGAGATGATGATCTTTGACCAATCTATGGCTAATGCCAAAATGTATACCATTTAGAAGGACTTGGTCTAGATGCACCACGAGAATGCAATGTTAATCACAAAAAATCGTCACCTACAAAATGTTGATGTGCAAAAGTAGCAAATGCAAGATTTCATCCATTAACAGCAAGAGTAGCTAGCTAGAGTAAATAATGAATTGAAGAGATTAGCAACAAAAAATCAAATCCTCTCCATGAAGGAAGTTTGAGCCCTCCACCAAAAATATATGATAAAGATAGCCACCTAGAAAAACAAGACTCTCAAATTTGAGAGAGTCAAAAATCACTATAGAGATTAGGTTGGTCTACAAAAAGAAATCAATGAAAAACACATCCTAATGGCAAAGGAAAAAGTTAATGAGGCCCTCCAACAACTCAAAGAAGGCGGTGATGTCTAGTAGCCTATCTTTGATGGGCTTAATAACTATAATAAAGTGGAGATCTGCATGAAAGTGCTACAGACCAAGGAGATGATGGAGTACATGGAGCTTGTCAATCTCCATTATGCAAATCTAGCAATGCTGACTATTTGACAAGCACGGTCTAAATTTGAGAAACAAGTGGCTAGATTGTACTTATTGTACAAAGTAGAGTTCAAGCATCACAAAGACATCAAGAAAAAACATAAGATTGGCAATGCTAACCTCGAGGTTCTTAAGACAAAGTTCATCAATCAATGATCAACTACTAAAAACCTAGCCAAGAGGATGAATGACTACCAAGAGCTACAGAATGTAGTCAAAGCATTCGATGTTAAATGCAAACTTTTTGCTACTTAGTTTGTCAACAATGTTAAGGAGCTATTTCTAGCAATGCCATGTCCTTGGGATGTTCCCACTTCAGCCCACTTTTGAGATGTTGTGTGAACTATGAACAATCCTAGGGGAAAGACAGAGAAGATGAAGGCACTATTAGACACTGTTGTCACATGATAATCACAACCACCTCAACCATCGCGTGTGCCCAAAGTAGAAGAAGGCCCTTATGAGCCTCTAGCACCTGGGACCATTTGATCTCCTCCAACATCTTCGTGCCATTTGAGGAATAATATTTGTCAGTTTTATCCTAGTGTTCAATTTTGTCATCTTGAATACCAAAATTTTGTAATCATTGTAAAACCACACACTCTAGCCACTTAGTTTTTTTTTATGTAGTTTGTGTCAATAATCCTATAGCTTATCAAATTTTATAAATAACTAAGGATGAGTTTTCATTCAGTTAGGGGGATATGATGAAGCATCATGATTGGCTACATCGACATAGGGTTTGACCCGTTGATGTGTACCCATCCATGGGGCACCCTGTTTCACCCATAAATGTGTGCCTTCCATCACATTTATGGCCTTCCTTTCATAAGTTGTAGCAAAGCTCTAGTAGCTTGTACATTTAGAAGTTATAATATTTTCTAAGTGTCTCCAATAGGAGACAAAGAGTGTTTAGATCTTTATTCGAGCACTAGTGTACTTAAGCACTATAATGTGTGCCACAATAAAGATGAGCTTTCTAATAAACCTTGCAGTAGTTTGAAATAGACTAATTATTTCCTTTATGCATTTAATATTTTAAGCAATTTCCTTTAATGTTTTAAGCAATTAAGTAATTACTTAAGCTAGACTAAGCTAAATTAAATAGCGATTAATTAAGCACATAAGTACAACCACTTCGAGCATACGCTTAGCACTTGGTAATCCCAGTAATGCTTAACATTTGGTAACCCAATAGTGTTAAACGTATTTAAAATGTGTATGGCAAATAGAAATGAATGCTTATGTTAGCATAAGTTAAGTGTTAGTTAGTTATTAGATTAAATTAGCAATTAAATATCTTTATTTATTATTCTTTATTTTTTTAAGTAACATAAAACATAAAAATGATAAAAATCATATGCCTCAATTGCACTTAACCATACCTTTGCATTTCATAAGTCTAATTGGAAAGACAATGATTGCAACAGTTAGTTTCACCTCCTAAAGACTAGTATACTTAGAAGGTTAAATGTCCATGAAATTCAACTAGATCGCGTGTGAACACTTAATGATTCATATGGTTGGATGTAGGGTCTACTCACTACTCATCACTAATTCTTCCATTAGTTTCTATTTGAATTATTCTTCCATCTATAGCACTCTTTGAGGTATCCTTTTTTCCTTAGATTTTAAATCAACTTTTTCATGAACTCAACCTTTGAATTCCCATGTGCTATTTAGGAATTAAATTATTTAATGATCATTTTCAAATACTTAAAAGCACTCCTCATTATCTAAGATTGCTAGCTTTGATTCTAACTCAATTACTATTTTATTACTTTCAACCATGCTTAATAATTCTTAAGTTAAAGCTATTATCGCAAGCTTATCAGCCTTTTGGTTCTTTTCCCTTGGAATGTTTTCAATTTTATATTCCATAACATTTTTAAGTAATCTTACTACTATTTTCCTGCAATTTTTAAAAAATGAGATCTTAACACTACACTTCCCTTCATCTTGATCATATATGAGTTTTGAGTCTCCTTTAACTCCTAATTTGGTAATTCCTTTTTTGTGTGCCATTTGTAAGCCTCTACATAATGCTTCATACTCAACTCTATTATTGGTACAAGAAAATTCCAATCATATAGCTTTTAGATCTACTTAACTTTTTGGACCAATTAGAATAATACCAATTCCTAATCCTTTTGAATTACAAATCCTATCAAATTATAGCTATTAGAATCGCTCTATTTAATCATCAACATGCATAACTTGTATCTCTTAAATTGAGCTAACTCCTAATTTAGCTTCTCTTCATTCAACTCTTTTGTTTTTCCCATCTAAAGTTACATTCTTTATCATTAAAGGCTCACTATACATATAAATTTGATTTTGTTCACCTTTCCATAGCAACCACATATATGAATAATCTATAGCTATATATCCAAAAAAAAATTGGCTCCAACTTTTGCTCAACAACAAGCTACAAGAATCACAAATATCAGGTACTTAAATAGTAATCCTACTCTTGATCCTTGGATTTGAAGTCAATTGAAGCAAAATGTTTGGTAATTGAGTTATAATTTTGACTCTACCATTATAAACTTAGATAATTTTCTTATCTAATTATTCAAGTTTTAATCCATGGTGATCACATATTATCATTAGCATTAATGTTGAAGTAGCTCCTAAATCAATCAAACAATTATGTAGATACCTTTCTTTCAACTTAAGAGTTAATAAGATAGGGCAAGCATCTCTATCAGTCACAACTTGTGTTTTACTAGTAGCTTTATCATTATGAATATAATTTATGGCAACGTCAATCACTTTCTTCTTTTTTTCTTAATTTCCTCTAAAATTTTTGTGGAGTATCCTTCCATTTGAAGTAATTAATACAGACTAATATTAGCCTTAATCCTTTTTGAATCTTCTATTATGTCATATTTTCTTTTACCATAAAATTCTAACTTTCTAAACATTCATTTTGGGAGAGAATCTTGGTAATCTTCTTCATTAAGATGATATTTTTATTTTGAATTCTATCTTTGTTAAAAAAAAACCTTACATTTTCTAATAGGCTTACATATTGTATTTGGTGATCTAGATGTGGTAAGTCTCTCTTTCATACTTTTGAGTTCATATCTAGGCTCTTTATTATCATTAAAATCATCATTAGATGACTATCCTAATTCCAAATCCTCAGATGTCTCATCACTAGATGACTTTCCAAATAATGAATACTTAGAGATGTGAATTCTTCAAATTCTATTAAGTTGGAATTAGCTAAGTCCTCTTTTTCTTCAACATCCTTAAGCTCAATGATATTTGATTTTCTATCCTTTCTAAATCTTTTTTCTTTCTTGATTTTCATTTTAAACATAGTTTTTTCAAACTTAATAATCTTCTTTAACATTTCTTTTAAAAACCTATCTTTATTAAGCTCTTCATCCTGCAACTCCATGGAACTACCAATTGAGGATAATGCGTTGGGTTGAGCAAAATTTTGAATTGAAAATATCCTCTTTCGAGGCTCTTTTACAAAAGGATGTGTATTTTTAAGGACTAAATTTAATTGTCTTTCTAATTCTATGGCTTCACTATAAAGATCTACTAAAGTATTAAATTAGGGATTCTATGTAGCCAAATTAAGATCCTGGGATCTATAGCATTTAGATAGGTATCTCTTAAAACTTCATTGCTTGGAAAAAACTAGTTTTGAAATAAACCAAAAACTCTCTAAAACTTAATGTTAAATTTTCTTACTGATTTCTTATTTTCCTACTTCATTTCAACTTGGCCACTATATAACTAATGTTGCTTGATTTTATTACCAAATTGGGCTATGAATAAGGGTTTCATATCATCCCAACTAGTAATACTATTATTAGGTAAGTTTGAGCATCAAATTTAAACCTTGTCCTTAAGGTTACCTACAAAAAACTTGCATGCTTGATTTGGATGTTGAATATTTTCATAAACAAGAGTTAGTTCAAACAAGTGTAAATACTCATCTACCAAATAAGCTTTATCAGGAATGTATGACTCTGGGAAGTACTTATAGGCTACTTTAGGAATATCCTAAGAAGCATTAAACATCAAAGATGTGGGTAACTAAAATGGGTTAACAAGGGGTAGGTTTCCCATTACTTACAAATTTTGTGCTTTATTAGGTGATCCTATTTTAAATTTAACTTTTCTTTTGAAAGACAAGCCCTTAAGTAGTAGTGATGCCCTAATACATCATGTTTATGGTTTTAGTCTCAAGTTCAAATGTATTTGATGGATTTTTAAAATCTTCTTATTTACTTGAAGAACCACTCATGAGCCAAAATAACTAACTTAATTTATTATAACTAAATTTTATCTATTATAACCTAATAAACTATAAACTATTTTTTCAATAATAAGGGGCCCTTATACTAG
>MNCI01006783.1:824850-861001 GCA_015680685.1 Gnetum montanum | reverse complement strand
CCGCAACACTTAGCTTCATTTGGCATTCACGCGGGGGGGAAGTTTTTGAATTTTTTCTCTGCGACTTGAGCTTGAGGGACCCTCNGCGGGGGGGAAGTTTTTGAATTTTTTCTCTGCGACTTGCGCTTGAGGGACCCTCGCTTTTTCAACTATATCTCGCGCGCTGGTACTTTGATTTGAATTCCGTTTGAACCTACTTGAACCCGGAGTGTTCAGTTTAGTCGTGGGGGAGACACTTGCCAAAAAGTGCCTAACTTTTTTGAAATTTTTCATCGTCCAAAGGACATCAATTAGGGTAATTAATGCTAACACTTAGGAAAAGTTGTGCCATAAATCATATGACCCTAAGTATACCGGGATATTAAATCGAACATCCACCTAAGTCATAGGACCCATCATTATGATTTTCGGGCACGATCACACAATAATAAATGATCTTTAATTAAGGCAAGTAGTAAGGTATAACTTGATTTCCTAAACAACCTTACTAACGTCGGCCCGTGTGATTGCAGATGGCCCCGAAACGCTCCCAGCAGAAGAGTCCGACCCAAGGTGGAGCAAAACAACCTAGGAGAGGTCGAAGGCAAGTCCCTGTCGGACAACATAACGAACAGGAGGTTCATTCATTCAGCATCCATCAAGAGGAACCTCCTACCAGACGATCCAGGCAAGCAGAAAGAGGAGCAGTTGCATCTGAACTAGGACAACAACTCATGTTGCCCCCGGAATGTGTTCAGGCTATCCACACGAAGTCCACAATCGCTTCGATGATTGTGGAACTCAACTTCGAGTCTTTTACAAAGTTCGCTCCTGAGGTTGTTAGGGATCACCTCAAAGGGTCTCCCTTATGGCCTGTCCTCTCTGAACAAGGTGCTTGGTACTTAGGAGAAACGTACCTATTTTGGCACAATAAGGAGCAAGGCACCACGGTAAACATCGGTGGTGTGACAGTGGATTTTTCTGCACAGGCGATTTTGGAAGTGTTAAACCTTCCGAATTCAGGCCCCCATGTTACTCGGTTATCCACCCGATCCAACCCTGATGTGTGAAAGGATTGGCTAGAGAAGG
Source organism: Gnetum montanum (assembly GCA_015680685.1). Classification (NCBI taxonomy): domain Eukaryota; kingdom Viridiplantae; phylum Streptophyta; class Gnetopsida; order Gnetales; family Gnetaceae; genus Gnetum; species Gnetum montanum. Next base: position 859,933 of record MNCI01006783.1, on the reverse strand, counting down.
CTTATGCAGAGATAAAGCTTTTGGTGAGCTGACCACGGAAGGGCGAGTTTATTTCAAATTCGGAACCTATCACCTCTTCCCCACAAAAGGCTTAAAAAGAATGTCAACGTATGCGGCAAGAGGATGTGTAGTGTTGATGGGAAAGGTTAATGCTAACCTTCCTCATCTATATTTGATGGAGATCCTAAGGCAATTTGAAGAACAGAAGACAGGAAAAACGACACTCCCTTTTCCCTGTCTTATCAGGAAACTGTGCCGTCGGGCTGGGATTCAGGGATATACAAACGATGTCCTTCAAAAAGCCCAAAATGCTTCTTATGCTGAATTGTTAAAGGTGCCAGCTCCAAGAAAGAGCACTGGCGAAGAGTTGGGATCAGATGAAGAAGATGAAGAACAAATGACTGGACCTCCTGCAACTCAACTTGCAGGACCCAGTCAACCTCCAGCCACAAGTCCCAGCTAACAACAAGAAGCAGGACCCGGCACAGGCCAGGATCAGCCGCTGCCGCAAGACTATAGACTGTCAATGAGCCATTTGAGGGCCATTGTTGAGACGGTCAATTGGGGAAGTCTTGATGAAGCCAATCTCTTCCGTGTCATCGATGATGCCAGCCAGCCTATAATTTCAGTAGATCGCACTAGGGGTGAGTTGTCAATGCAAACAGGAGGAGGGGAAAGTAGATGGTCACAACAAATCTTTGGAAACGCAGCATCTTTTCAAGTGTAATTAAAGACTGGTGAAGGGGCCACTGTGGTGTTCATGCAACATCAGGATGCTGCGGGAGCAGCTGAGGTGGTCGCTGACCACATCAAAGAGTCTTTTAATGTACCTGTTGTGCCACCGGCAGATCTTTCAGGAGCACAAGATGCTCAAACCATTGCCGGAACCTCAATGCCTCCTGCTGAACATGAGGATGTATTGGACAGATTGCTTCAAATAGGACAAGTTTTAACGTCCCTGTTTGACATCCCTCAGGATGTAACCGCAATACAGTCAGACCTCATTTCAACAAAGGGGAAACTGGTCATATCCGAAGTAAGGGCTGAGCATGCTGAGGCTGAAGTGCAGAAATTACAAGAGCAGCTCATCGCCTTACAAGCAGCACAGTGGGACCCCTTGCGATTGGTTCCCGCAGACCAGATAAAAAATTTCAAAACTGAACAACTAACCAAATTAATTGCAGAAAATAAGAAGGTGGCAGAAGAAAAGGAGACGGCCACTTGGGATGCCTCCGCAGCAAAGGCGCAAACTCATGCGCATCTTAAGGCACTCAAGGCCTTGCAAGAAGAAAATAAGCAGTTGGTTGTAGATAACCTTCGGTTGACTTCTGTGGAGAAGCAAAAGAATGTTCTCAATGAGCACTTTCATCGACTACGAGAACAATTCATCCGAGTCAACCAAGATGTAAGCCGTTTAGCCAGAGAAAATCGAACCCGCTCAATGGAGGAGGTGCACGCTATTCGACAGAAATCAGCCATCGAGATTAGTGCATGGCAAAATGAGGCTAAACGACATGAGAAGCTGAAGGAGCACTTCCATGATCAGGTGGGGATGTATAAACAAATCCTGGAGAAGGAGATCCATATGGCCAAAGCTCAAATCAACAGCATCAGTGCCCAGCACACTGATTGGGGGGCCATTGTGGACATTTATGCCTATGCCCACCAGGCGGAAATTAAGAACCGGGACCTGCAGATCCAGGACTTAACTGAATACATGGAGTTGGCAAACCTTCGATATGCCAACCTGGCCATGTTAACAGCAGGACGCCCAAGGTCAAAGCTCAAGCAGCAGGTAGCTTCCACCTACATAAAATATGAGGCAGAATTTGCAGAGCGAAAGAAGTTGGCTGAAAAATTAGATGTTGCAAGTTCTGAACTCGCGGTGGTAAAGGAAAGCTACCAAGGACAGAAAGATGTGGCAACCGACTTGGCTCGACGGTTGACAGAACTTCATGAATACAAGGATAGAGCCAGAGCCTACGAAGAGGAACGACGGGTGTTTGCAGCATGGTACGTCAAAGCTAATTAGATGTTCCCGCAACTACCCTGTCCGTGGGAAGTGCCGACTCCATCAAAATTCAGAGCATCAGCATGGACGGCACAAGACCCTCGGACCGAAGAGGAGAAGCTTTAGGCTATTCTTCCGCGTCATCAACCTACACAGCTTGGAGCACATGACAAGGGGAAAGCACCCATGGAGGAGCCACCACCACCAGGAACTACATGAGTTCCACATTTTTGTAGTTGTAACATTTTTTCTCTGTGTTGTGCCTTCCCACACTGCAACATTAGTCCATTTCTTTTCTAGTTAATAATCCCATACCTATACACTGTGTAATCACTGAAGCTTGTTCTCCTTGTAACTCGAGGACGAGTTTTTATTCAGTCGTGGGGGTATGATGAGTCGCAGTTTACGTCGGCCGTAATATCGCGTACACGATATTGCAGCCGACACGATATCGCATCCCCCGCGATATCGCGTACACGATATCGCGTCCTTCCCTACAATATCGCGTATGCGATATCGTAGTTAGCCGCCATGTCTATAAATAAGAGGTGACTCTCCCTTGTTTGGGGATCCCAGTTTTAGTGTAGCGAAGCTCTGGCAGTTTGATCCCTCCAGAGTTAGAATTTTTCCCGTGTCTGCCCGCAGTGTGGTGAATGTGATTGTACGGTGTCTTTATTCGAGTGTGCCGTACTTGGACACGCACATGACCGGCAATAAAGATCGAGATTACTTCATCATTGCAGCATTCACTTAGTTTATTTATTGTTATTTATTTCATGTTATTTATTGCTTTCATAGCGCGGTGTAAGTACGACTTGACTACGAGCATCTACGGGTGTGTACGGCTAGTTAAGGAATCGGTTACTTATCGCGATTAGTCTCTCAACCCTAAACTCCTAGAAGTGGAACGAGTTCGACTTGATTACGAGCATTTAAGTGTGACTGCTTGGTAGCCCAGTGGTGTAGCTAGGGGGATCTACGCTTGGTAACCCAGTGGCGTATTTGGGGTCTGCGCTTGGTAATCCCAGTGGCGTACCTAGGCCTATGCTTGGTAGTCCCAGTGGCAGTCGTGCACGAGGTCCAAGATGTGTACGGTTGATCAAGGAATCGGTTGCTCGTCGCACTTAGGCTAGATTAGATTTTCTTACCCTTTTCCTCTTAGCTTAGCTTAGTTAGTATTAATTTCCACTGCCTTCAAGAGTAGCATTAGATTTAGGAACACATCATACACCTCATCTAGACTAAACCATATGTGACATATGCAAAACTAGTCTAGATGGGAAGACAGCGAACTGTGACCTAAGGCTAACTATCTAGGTGCCACAACTAGTCCATCTGCGGAGTTCGACCGGATCGCGCGTGCGACGCTCATTTCGTATGGTTGAGTGTAGGGGTACCTCGCCACTCATCACCATTAAACCAAAATAATAGAATTAAGCTAAATCTTTGCTTCATAGAGAAAGAAGCCTATTCCAAAACTAGCACTCCATTCATGTGTAACTATGTAATACTCGTACTAAACAAAATAGGAAAAAGATACTCAATTAGATCTACTAAGCTAAGAGATGAAAGCTAAAAGAGATAGATGAAACCTATTTTAAATGCCATTACATGAAACAATTTTTACAATCTTTCTTCTCTAGCTTCCCCTAGGATCTAGTTCCCAAAGTCCTCCCCCTTTTTAACAAATTTGCTCTAGGCTTTATATAACAACCTCTAGCAGTTACAATCATTATCAGAGTTCAAAAATCTATATTCTATATGTCTTTTTGTGTAAATGGAGGTCATTGGATTATTGCTAGGTTTCTTGATAATTCTCTCCACTCTCTAAATTTGGAATTTTTCAATTGACAGTTGTTGAGATAACCTTCTATGATTGAGAAGAAACTTAAACCTTGATTCATTGAACCTAATTTGGTGTTATTAAGCTTCTTTAAGGACTTCATTGATGTACTTTCTCTCAAAATAGATTAAGTTAGAAAATTTATTATCTTTGCTAAAGAAGTTCCTACCCTAGCTCAAAATTATTTTAATTCAAACCTCTTTTGGATGATTTTGCTTATGATTGTAGTAATTATCATTCAAATAACCCTATTTTAGCTAAGGTATTAACTTTCTATTAGCTCTTGGTTAAATCAGTAATTCCCACTCCTTTCTATACATCCACGCAGGTAAGGCTTAATGGTCCTATACTATAATGATGGCTTTTAGCTTCATTCTAGTTGCTAGCTTTATTTATTGATGTAGCTTCTATCCTCGCTTAGCCTTCACGCTATTTTCAACCATAGAACACTTTTTAAATTTATTTGTAGAGTTTTTTTGGTTTGCTATATTAAAGAGAAAATGTGGTAGAATGGTTATATCGCTTCTTCATAGAGCTAATATTCTATTCTGTGAGTTAGACCTTGCCTTCACTGAGCTGGATTAAAATAAGATGTACATGTACATAAAATATAATCTTTTGTGAGCTCAAGGTGATCTCTAACATGGCTTGGAGAATTACTTGAAAGCTTATTTGTATAACCATTTTTGTGTTCTACAAACTGACTTTTCAAAGGAGCTAATATGGTAAAGCTATTTGTAAACTTTTTCCTAAGATGTAACTTTGGCTTTGTAGACTAGTTCTACCAGCATATGTGTCAAGGGCTAACATGGCATAGCTTTGCTATAGAACTACTTTTGAGCTCTATGAGTCTCCTCTATGAATTAATGTGGATCATAGAACTCTTTTCTAGCTCTACAAGCTTTTCCTCTACAAGTTGACATGGTGGATGCTCATGTGAAAGAGATATTTTGTAGATCCATTTTTCATATTTATGAGCTTCCTCTATGAATGTCTTCTTAAGTTGACATGATAGAGCCAAAAAGTAAGCTTGCTTATAAAGTTGAAATCCAACTTCGTAAATCAAATCTATGGGCTATCGTGGTAGAATCGCTTTGTAGAGCTACTTTTTTGCCCTATAAGCCGACTCTTTGAAGTTGATATGATAGAGCCATTTATAAGCTCATCCATAGATTAAAATTTATCTTTATAACTAGTTCCATTACTGACATGGTAGAATGGAAGATGAGTTTTTTTGTAGAGCTAAGATTTGGCTTAATGAACTAGTTCTAAAAGCTGACATGTTAGGAGTTGGCATGGAATATGTTGACATGGTAGATGCTGATGACACATAGATATGCTTACTCTATGAATAGGCTCTACCAAAAGGCTAATGTGGTAGAGCCTAATGAGCTCAACTAACATGGTAGAGCCTCTTTATAGAGTCATTTTTCACTCTACGATCTGACATGGTAGAACTTGTTTGTCAAAATATTTTTTAGCTCATAGGACCATTTTTTAGCTTTACAAGCTTCTTCTACTACCTAACGTGATAAAGCGATGACATGGGATGTATAATAGCTTTTGCCTTTTTTGTAGAACTAATTTTTGGTTCTACAAACTTGATCCATAAAAGTTGATGTGGAGATGTTAAGGTAGATGTTGATATGGCTCATAGAACTACTTCAAAGCTTTTAGTAGAATCGTTTTTAGGTTCTATGAGCTTGTTCTATAAAGAAGTTTTTTTTAAAGATGATGACATAGAAGAACCATTTTGTAGAGTTGCTTCTCGAATTTATGAGCTTCATCTATGAGCTAACATGATAGAATAATTATGTGGCTTGTAGAGCTTCTTCATAGAACTAGATTTCAGTTCTATGAGTATAGCTTAACTTGAGAGCTTACATGGAAGATTTGCTTTGTAGAATCGCTTTTAAACTCCATGAATCCTCCTCTATGAATTGATATGTCGAAATAAATTTTGCACTCATTTGTAGACCTGAACTTCAGCTTTATGAATGTACTCTATGAAGTTGATGTGGTATAGTTCTTTTGTAGAACTACTTTTGAGCACTACAAATCAACTCTACAAGCTAACATGGCATGATGCTGATGTGGTAGAGATCTTTTGTAGAACTACTTTTGAGCTCTATGAATTAGCTCTATGAGTTGACATGGTACAACGCTAACGTGATAGAGCCATTTTCAAGAGTTATTTGCAAAATCATATTTTGACTCTACAAAAGTAAAAGCCCTTCTCAACTATGTAGAACCATTCTCAACTCTTCTTGTAAGACTACTTTTTCAATCTATAACCTTTTCCAAATAAATAAAGTACTTTCTCAAGTAGAATTTCTTCATAGAGCTAATTTTTGGTTCCACAAGCATCCTCAACAAGCTAACATGGTAGAATCAAGAATTAGCTCCTTCGTGAAGTAAAATTTTGGCTCTTCAAAAATACTCTAAGCTTCTAAGCCAATGTGGTTGAACTTGACAAAGTACTCTTTGTAGAGCTACTTTTTAGCTATATGAACCTTCGTAAGAGTTAATTTGGTGGATCCATTTTTCAACTTTATGAGATTTCTTTGTATGACCATTAACATGACCATAGGATAATTTCATGAAGTTACATTTCTATCTCATAAGAGGGTTAACACTTTACTCTTCAAATTGACTTGGCAAAGCTATTTTGTAGAGCCCAAACTATTCTCTACTAACTTCTAATCATGCTTACATGGAAAAACTAATGAAGGCTTTTCTTCTTAAAGCCACTTATGATCTAAAGAGCTGAATTAGAAAAGATAATTTATTTTGTTCATCATGTAAACAAATCATCTGCTTAACCAGCTAATATGGCAAAAAAAAACTCCTTTTTCTAACTAAGCTCCTTTTTATTAAAACAACAGTTTCTGTCATTACTTAACTGTTTGTTCTAATGTCTGCTTCCATGAAACTGATTCTTAAGTTTTATGATTTCATTTTGGATGAGCTCAACTTACTTATAGTTAACAACAACTGAATTCGTGTCTTAACTAGTATAAGCTTTGTTTCTAATGTCCAATTAACTAATCTACATGTTTTCTTATTTAGCTCAAAAACTCTAACTTTCTAATAATTGATCGAAAATCCTTAAAAAGGTTTACTCTACTTCAAAACTCTTATTCTACAAATTTTAAAATGCACTGCACTTCCATTGAATATTTTACATCATTTCTTGATGAGAGTTCATCTTAATAAATCTTCAATAACTTAAACTCTGGTTCATTCCTTACAGTAATAGTTAACACTTCTTAGAACTTTCTTATCTTTAATTGTAGTGTAAGAAAAATTAAGCTTATAATTATATAGTTAAAGCTATTCCATGTCAATGATTAATTGTTGCACCAACACTTGAAAGAATTAGGCATCGTAATAAATATAATATAAGTTCTTGATAAAGAATGATGTTAATCCATCTTCGTTAGTCATGGCAATGTTATTGGTAAAATGTGGCTCTTGATGAGTATTGTCCATCAACATCATTTGTTCTTGAACTCTAATATTTGACTTGCTTATTGTAGATTTAAAGTAAGTAGAATATGCACTAGCTAATAGAATTGCATGTTAAATTGATGAAAATATCTTCTTCAAATTAGGTTAATCTTTCAAGGGTTCTTTTACATATCCATATTTTAAAAATTGATAAACGCTACTTCCAAATTTTGAATTGAAGTCTCCATGAAGGATAAATGGCCCTAGATTGATATCCGTATGGGTTAGAAATAACTTATTCTTCAAGATTTCCTTAATTTGATTACTTAGGTAGGCTAGTTGACAAATTCTAACATCTAGATATGTGATTTTATAGTTAAATATGTGTTGACCAAACATACATATCTTGATGATAATTAGATTTTAAATATCAATATCAAGGCTATGTGATTTCTTTGAAATCTTGAAATTTCATGTTTGTTGATGGCTTTAAAAATTCCTATCAATTAATGGTCTTTTTAAAATTTCCCATGAATTGACCATAAATTTATGGTGGCTGAAACTGCTAATGAAGGCAAGATCTTATGGCACCGACAATTGTTGAAGGATGCAGGATCCTATAGCATCGTCAATGAATAGAGAAGATTGGATCTTGGCGCACTGTCACCATAGACTATTGACATTTTCAACAATGGTTTGGTAGAAGCGACAATGATGGTAGTGGTGGCAAGTAAGAGAAATGAAGGCAACCGATGACAGTAATGACAAATAGCAAACAACGTGGTGGATAACATAACTGGAACGTAAGGTGCCATGGAGGTAGTTTTATGCTACTATTTGGTAGCAACAAGAAGCTATTGCATGGATGAGCTATAGATGAAGGTTTCTATTTGTTACCACTATATGACAATGGAAGGGCAAAAAGGTGGCACATGGTGGAACTCAGGAGGTGGGTGCAAAGTGCCACAAATGACGATGCATGACAGTGAGGACATAGGAAGGGTGGATGGATGACATGCAAAGGAGAAGGCTACATACAAGGGTTTTCCTAGTGCATGGAAGGGTGAGAATTTATCGCCATGCCACATTGTAGTGCAACTGAGCATTGCGACCTAGCAATGATGTAGCATAGCTTGGCCTTATTGATGTGGCTAGTCAATTTTTGTCATCCTAGCCGTTTACAAGGCAACCCAGCCCTAACGGGCATTTCTTTTTTTTAATTGTATTTAATTTTTAATTTTTTATTTTTAATTAATATTTATATAAATTATAGTAGATCATTATGTAGCGATTAAATATATTAGCTTTGTGGTAAGGAGGGTTGTGAAGAGTTGAGATTGTTAACTTAGAGGTTATGTGTTTAATTTCCAGCCATAAAATTTTTACATCAAGTTTTTCTTTAAACTCATTATTATTATTTTATTCAACCCCATCTAGGTGGTTAACATGGTGATTTGATAGATAATGGAGCATGAGTTTAGTTTGGTTAAGGGGAGGTTCTAGGTTCAATTCTCAAACCTAAAACTTGTTCATTTTTTAAAAAATTAATTAATTAACATATTGTTAATTTATTAAGACATATAACAAGAAGCTTTGAAAGACAATATTTCCTAAATTGTAAGTTCAATCAAGATAAAATTTGTACTATTAGAATCATCTCAATGAATACTATGTGTTCAATATGGTTTTTAAGGTCCAAAAATCAAGTTGGATTTTTAGGATTTGAATGGATTAAAATAGACTATTTGGTATAGGTAACATGAAAACTTTCTAGGTGACTTAAGCTTGATTATCGTTTATAAGTAACTTTGGAGAAAACTTTAATACTTATACTTTATAATTTCACAAGTGTGATGTAAGCCTATCCTCTTATTTCATGATTATATCCTAGAGAGGTACTATAGAGAAGTAAGACATCATAATATTACCCACCGAGTATTGATTTCCCTATGGATCTCATGGTAATAACCATTACTAGTTAAGTAGGGATGAAACAATCTTATGGCTAATTTGGTCTCATTAAAACAAATGCATAGATCTTATGTAAGGATGAGAGATAAGTTCCAAAAAGAAACAAAGTTCTAAGACTTAGGCCATGGTTACTAGCCTCCTGGAAAGAACTTAATAAAAACCTTAATCAATTAACATTTTAACAATAGTACAAGATGGATAAGAGTTACCTATACTTGTATATCTTTATCGTACCAATGTATCTTGCAATTGATATATTTTATTGAGGCATATTTGAATCTCCTAGTTAATGATATTTATAAAAGTCACTACAAAGGAATCTTGCTAGTTGATGAGGTCCATTTTTAATATGATATGTGTTTATGACTTTCTTATAGATGTATGGTCCAAAATCATTTGTCCAAGAAATTTATTAGAGGGGTATCTCCTAGCTTACATGGATCATCTCAGATATAAGGCATATCTTATGGTGATGGTTAATAACTCTTCTTAAGTCATGGCTCCCTGATTTGTCATTGGATTGTAGTTGGCCCTTGGTTTTGATTGGTCCTTAGATCATGGTCTAATTTGATATCAAATGTGACATTCCATTCTGAGATGTCATGGAAAATATCACATATATGTTACATTCAATATTATGTATAAAGAAAATAATAGGAAAAATATAGAAGAAAAATGAATAAAATAATTTATTAATATGGATTAATGTATCTAGATCATGCTCTAAGGATTCTGTAGGATTATTTTTGTGACATCATGTCCCCAGATGTCATGGAAAACATCAAATATACGTTATATTAGACATTATACATAAGAAGAAAATATACTAAACGTCATATATATGTAACATTCAATATTAAGCGTAAAAGAAATAATAGAGAAAGTGCATAAAGGGAAAGAAAATAATGCTTTGTTCATATGGAATAGTGTATCCAAATCATGCTCTGAGAGTGTTCCTTGGGGTTTTCTTCCTTCAACATCTATCCCTTAGAAGCAATCCAGCATTACCACCACAATTAGGNAAATCATGCTCTGAGAGTGTTCCTTGGGGTTTTCTTCCTTCAACATCTATCCCTATAACCCAGCCAGAAGGGATGGCCAGTCCACTTCTTGTCCTACTTCACTCGACTTCTATGACTTGCTTGTACCAGCTCCGCCACTCCATGTCGGTACAACCTCTAAGCCAAGGTATAAATGCCTTAGGTCAAACCCCCAAAGGTTACCTCAAGAGACACATCTATTATTATAATGTGCCCTTTTAGGTCTCAATTACAACTACTCTTTTGAGTCTTGTTAAGATAATGATCACACTTGTTATGAAGAGGCACCATCTTCATTATGTAGCAGCATCATTTGGTAATGGGGATGTTACAACCAATGTTTCCTCTCCACGCTTGATCCTATAGTGTCGAACCATGCCAAAGAGTGCTTGTGATAATGGGATAGGGTTATGATGAGGTGGTAAAAATTGTAGGTTACATTTGGTCACTAGGAAATGGTCATGAGGGTTAACAACGAGTTTCATAGGTCGACATCATGGCTATGATATGACATTGACATGTTGAACAATTAATTAAGGCTTCACACTTTGTGCTTTGAAATGTTGGTCACTTGATAATGTCTTTGAGGAACCAACACCTCACTCCAAGGTTTCTTTGGTCATTAGGCTTCTCCCTTTGCATGTTTGGAACCATTAGTTTATCCTTTGGTCCTCATTGGCCATTTGGCTTCTTGGAAATTTGCTTCATTTTTTAGGGGACGAAAACTTCATTTGGTTTCATTGCCAAGGCCAAGTTTGATTTGGTTTTCCCATTGAATGAAATGTATTACATTCAATAGACTTAATAGTGGAGCATGACGAAGGAGACGTCAAATGGCCATAATGCATGATGGTCAAACATAGGTTACCATTATCATTTAAGGTGAGGAAGGTCATAATCAGGCTATGGGATTGGGTTCTAATGAGATTAATGACAGGGATTACAAAACAAGCACTCTTGGTATGGTAGGACAAACTCACCAAATCTTGCACATTAAGGTCACATGGTGACTTGTTGCCACAATGAGTTGCACCTCTGTGATGACTCCAAGCTTCATCTTGCAAGCACAACTCCAAGAGAACAACAAAACAAGACAAAGAAAGCATGTTGTTACAATACAATGCATAGGGCTACATGAAAGAATAAGCAAACTAGGCCAACAAATGTCACAATCATTACACCCAAAAGGTATCTGCATCTTGCATTATAGATGTTACAAAGTTTTTCAGTCCATTTGTCGTGCAAAAAGAGCTGAAGAAGGGAATACTAGCTCGCTTGTTATTGGTCACTATGGTTGTGTATGTTAATGTTGATACCTGTAAAGAAATCATGTTAGATGTAATAAGGTTTTAAATAGGGAGGATTGACCAGATTAGCCAATTCATTCCTATCCATGTCCACTATTCTAAAGGCTCTATTGCCATAGGCCTTTGTGATTAAGAAAGGTCCTTCCTAGTTGGTTGAGAATTTTTCCACATGCTCATAGACAACTTTGAGAACCAAGTCTCACTTCTTGATCTTTTGTTTGTTTAGGTCAAGGCGATGTTATTGTTTTCACCTCCCTTGATAATGCTTGATGTGAGTAAGCGTTTGCACTCGTTGCTCCTCCATTGAGTCTAGGTCCATGGTACACTGCTCCTTGTTTTGTTCTTCATTTATGAAGTCCAATAGAGCTACCCTCAGTGATGGAACCTACAATTCAAGAGGCAAAACAACTTCAGAACCATAAACTAGGCTATATGGATTTACATTAGTTGCGGTGTGATAAGTTGTTTGATAGGCCTAGACAAGTTGATCATGCCACTTGCATTTACTATTATTCAACATCTTTTTCAACAAGTTTCTCTTGGCTTTGTTGCTAACTTCTGCTTGTCCATTGGCTTGAGGGTAATATGGTGATGCAAAGGAATGTTTAATGCCTAGGTCTTGACAAAAGGCTTTTGTTTCTTGGCTACGAAACTGTGGTCCATTGTCTATGACTATGGTCATAGGTATGCCAAAACAGGCTACTATGTTATCGAGTATAAATCTACAAACTTGTTGAGATGCTGTTTTTCTTAGGGGAATAGCTTCAATCCACTTTGTAAAGCATTCAATGGTAGTGATAATAAAGCTATGCCTTGTGAAAGACTTAGGGGTTATAGGTCCAATGATATCCAACCCCCATTGTTGAAATGGCCAAGTTATTCGAGTAGTGTGCAACTTAGTTAGTTGCACATGTATTAGGTTGTTATGCCATTGACAAGTGTCACAGGTCTTGACCTTTTGTAGGCAATCATTTTCCATACAAGGCTTGTAATAGTCTAGTCGTCTAATCTTAGCAACCCTAGCTTTAGGTCCTATATGTCCTCCACTTACATCCTCATAAACTTGCTAAAGGACTGTGTGAGGTTCAATTTTTCCCAAGCACATTAACAATATGCCATCATAGGATCATCGAAACAATGTGTTATAATCTATGATGACATATTGTTTTGATTTTTTAGATATAACATCCTTTTGAGAAGTGGTTGGGCCTTGTGAATATTCACCATGCATGAGGTAAAACTTGATATCATCATACCATTCCTGTGGAGGGGTGGTATTGACAAAGGCTACAAAGTTGTCCTTAATATTTTGCGTGACGGGAATAGCACAATTCATGGTTAAGGTGGGCAACTTACTAAACACATCAAACATCACACTAAGAGCTAAGGTTGCAATGGCATCGGCTAGCATGTTCTTAGTTCGAGGAACAAGTTGGATATTAATGTCTAAAAATTGTTGCATTAGTTCTAGGACCCTCTTTTAATTATTTCAAGTTCTAGCACCCCATTTTAAATATTTTAGAGGACGACTTTTATAGAAAATGCATCAACAAACAAATTCCAGGAAGGTGCCTTTCCGTCAAATCAATATGTCTCTTGTTACCGGGTGAGTCCTAGCGGAAAATTTTTCACCAGGTGATAGTGCTAAGTGAACGACTTAACTAGCTACTCACAACGATGCCCAGCGATGCTCAAGCATAGGAGGCACATGCTTACGGGAAAATTCCCAACCTTTACTCACATTTAAAGGAATAATACAACACGTATAGGAGGTGCCCCCAATGTGAACAACACCTCTTGTATTTATAGGCATAGGCATACCTGGCCTTGCCAGTACACTCCCATAACTGGCACTACAAATCCGTTACTTGCATATCCAATATGGAGTATGCACGTAACTCATTCTTATTAATTACTAGTTCTATCATCTACTTCAGCCCAACTAGTGGTAATAGATGTGCATGTGTTACATCTAGATGAATCCAGTTGTAGCCCTCTTGCATGCATCCTGCCTAGCTTCGTTTGTTTTAGTAACTCCAATTACCTAGCCCACTTGCTATGCATGCCACTCAATTCAAGACCCAATTCGGGTTACTGAGTGCATGCATGCGCTCTGCATTCATTCACAGCCAACAAATGTCTTTCCACACCCAAGGCATGGATCAAGCATAGCTCACGCTAGCCTGCATGTGAGCCTTGGATAGCAGCAGCTCAAGAGGTCATGACAAACCCACCCCCATTGAATGAGTCTAATGTCCTCGTTGAAAGTCCCTTTAAGTATATCTTGATTAACTTCTTGAATTTCCATAAGGTAACATCATGTTTCCATGTGGTGTCCTCTTTACTACAGCCCTTCCACTGAACTAAGTAGTCAATTTGCTGATTCTTTCGACTAGCATCTTCGGTCTGATGGCTAAGAATCCTTTCAGCCATCCTTTAAAATTCCTTTTTCATGCCAGGAGAAACTTTCCTAACTTGTTGCCTCACTACATCCTCATAAAAGGATTTGAGGAAGCTCACATGAAATGTCGAATGGAGTTTCATTTGCTCTAGAAGTTTCAATCGATAGGCCACATTGCCTACTCTCTTCACAACCTCAAACGGTCCATCATACTTCTAGAAAAGGCCTTTGTGGTACTGTTTATCAGTGACCTTCTTCCAGATTTGGGGAGTAAGTTTCAACAAGACCTTATCCCCTCAATCGTCCTTCGATTCTGATCAGCATACTTTTTCATGCACCTCTGCACCTTGGCTAAGCTATCCTAAGCTTGCTCATAAAATTCCTACTTATCACGTGCAAAGCGATACACCGCTGAGCATTTCCCTTACGACTTTGATTTTGCCACCTCTAATGGCGTTATGGGCTGATGATGCCCAAAGACCAACTCTACGGGACTCAACCCCATCAAAGAAGTTTGATGCAAGTTATAGCAAAATTGGACGGTGTCTAACAATGCAACCCAATTCCGCTGACTTGCAATTACAAAGTGGTGAAGATACTCTTTGACCAAAGCATTCACCCGCTCGGTTTGCCCATACGTCTAGGGATGGTTAGCTATGGAAAATTTTAATTCCAAGCCCATCAAAAAGAACAACATCACCCAAAACTTCCCTATGAACCGGGCATTCCACTCACTTACAGTATCTCTCGGTACCCCAAATACCTTTGCCACGTGGCGGAGGAAGAGTTCGGTGGTTGCTTCTGCTATGCACACTTGAGGTGCAACTACAAACATAGCATATTTTGAGAACCAATCCACCACAACCAATACCGACACCTTCCCATTCACCTGTGGAAACCCATGATGAAATCCATAAAAACAAACTCCCATGTTCTTTTTGGGATTGGGAGAGGTTGAAGAAGCCCAACCTGCTTTTTCTTCTCAGTCTTGTTTAGCTGACACACTAGACATGTTCTCACATACAATTCCACATCCTCTTCCATCTTGGGCCAAAAGTAACCTCGAGATAGAAGAGCTAACATTTTCTTCACCCCTGGGTGTTCAGCCCATTACGTATCATGGGTTTTCCTCATTAGTTCACACCATAGTCCCCCACCCTTAGGAACATACAGTCTGTTACACTGAGCATACAAAAGATTAACCTCAAGCCAATATTTCCTTACAAGGCCCTCATGCACATGTTATTGAAGCTGATAATAGGCCTTATCTACTTTCGCAGCTTCATTCACTTTGTTGACGAAATTTGAGTGAACTGTCATCAACACCGCTACGTAGGCCTGGACTTCCTTTCGACTTAGCGCATTTGCTACCTAGTTCTCTCGCCTAGGTCGATGAATCCAATCAAAGTCAAACTCTGCAAGGTACTCCTGCCACCTTGCCTGTTTCAAGAAGAGCTTCTTCTGGGTTTTGAAGTAAGTATTGGCCACATTATCTGTGATCACTATGAATTTCATTCTTAATAGGTAATGCCTTTAGACATTTAAACAATGCACCACTGCGGTCATTTCCTTTTCATGAGTAGTATATCACTGCTCTATCTTCTTCAGCTTTCTACTCTCAAACGCAACTAGATGTTCCTCTTGGACTAGGACTCCACCAATGGCTCGATCTGACACATCAGTATGAAGTTCAAAAGGAACTTCAAAGTCGGGCAACTGCAACACTGGTTCCAACGTCACAGCTTCCTTAATTTGTTTAAAGAGAAGGCCTTTGACCAAATTCGCGCTTGATTTTTCTTAAGTAAATCCATCAAGGGGGCTACCTTCCTTGTGTAGCCCTCAATGAACTACATATAGTAGTTCGCAAGTCCTAAAAAGGATCGCAACTCAGGCACCTTCTTTGGAGCAGGCCACTCCACAATCGCTTTCACTTTCTAGTCATCCATCTAAATCTTCTTTTTTGATATTTGGTGACCTAGGAACAAGATCTCTTGGACACTGAACTCACATTTTTCTTTCTTCACATACAATTGGTTTTCTCTCAACCTTGAAAAAACCCACCTCATGTGTTCTACATGAGCCTTCAGACTCTCATTATACACAACAATATCATCTAGATAGACTACCATTGATCTATCTAGGAAATCATACAGCACAACGTGGCAAGGGTATTGGTGAGATCAAATAGCATCACCAAGAACTCAAAAGAGCCATAACAAGTTACGCACGTTGTTTTTGCTTCACCCCCGACAGCGATGTGCACCTGCCAATACCCAGACCTCAAATCTAGTTTGGTAAAATACATGGCTTTTGACAAACGATCAAACAAGTTTATCACATTTAGCACTGGCTACTTGTTTTTGATGGTGATCTTATTCAGTGCTCAGTAATCCACACACATTTGCAACATTCTATCCTGCTTCTTTTAGAAGAGCACTGGTGCTCCATACGGGGATTTTGAGGGTTGAAGATAGCCAGCCTTCAACAACTCATCCAATTGCTTCTGCAACTCAACAAGCTCCATTAGGAACATACGATATGGGGCACTTGCGGGCTGTCTCGCCCCTAGTTCCAGCTCTATCCAATGGTCTACCTTCCTTCTGGGTAGTAAGACCTTGGGTAGCTCTGATGGCATCACGTCTACAAATTCCGTTAGTAGATCTCCCACATAATTGGGTACTTCCATTATCTGGTTCTCCTTGATTTCCACCAAGGCAGCCAGCACAGTGACTTCACCCCTTTCTACACCTGCATTTGTTTGAGCCACTGATTGAAATATTGGTTTAAGCTCTTTACATTTGATTGAGATGAAGTTGGGTTACCTTTCATCAGCAATCAGCATTCTCCCCAAGTGTGGTGCCACTAGANTTTGTGATGGACCACATCAGGTTCGTGACTATTCATCAAGAGTGAAGCTTGCAACTTTCAGACTTTAGGAGGAATCTGAGGGAGATGGCAGTAAGATGAACCCAAGGTGTAACTTGTTATAGTTGCTGAACACCTTTACGTGCGAGAAGTCTAGCCCACCCAACGAGCTGATGTTTGTAGAGGTTTTCTCAATGGACAGAAGGTGACGACAATGTTGGATACGGGAGCAACAAACAACTTTGTGTCCCAATGGTTGGTGGAGAAACTTGGCTTGACCATCGTNTCACCTTCTGTCCATTGAGAAAACCTCTACAAACATCAGCTCGTTGGGTGGGCTAGACTTCTCGCACGTAAAGGTGTTCAGCAACTATAACAAGTTACACCTTGGGTTCATCTTACTGCCATCTCCCTCAGATTCCTCCTAAAGTCTGAAAGTTGCAAGCTTCACTCTTGATGAATAGTCACGAACCTGATGTGGTCCATCACAAATGAAGTATCCAGACAAGAATTTCTTTTTTTGGGAGGCTTCATCTCCCTTGGGTTTGGAGAGCACACCCTCTTTCTTTTTGTCTTTAGGACCTCGATGTTGCTTTCCTTTCTTTTTGTTTTCGTCTTGGGGCTTCTTTCGCTCTGAATAGGATCTAGAATTGCCCAGCTTATAGTCAACCAAGCCATCCGCAGTAGCTATGGCCATTGAAAGATCTTTCACGTTTTGCCTCCTCAACTCTGCTTGAGCCCACGGCTACAACCCTGAAAGAAAGTTAAACAGCTTGTCCTCTTCAGACATATTCTTAATGTCTAATATTAAGGAACTAAATTTCTTTACATAATCATACAAGGTAGTGGTGTGTTTCAACTTCCTTAGAGATTCTTGTGCTACCTACGCTGCATTCAGAGGAAGGAACTAATCCTTTAGCTCCTTTCTCAGCACATCCCATGTTGTGATTTGAGGGTGGTTGGCAATCACATCATCCTCCAGTCGTGTCCTCCACCAGAGCTTTGTATCTTCAACCAGATACATGCTAGTTATCGTTACTCTCTAATCCTCGAGAACACGAGCAACACAAAAGTATTGCTTCATGTCCCAAAGGAAGTTCTCCAGTTCTTTTGCATTTTGACTTTCTCTAAATTGTTTTAGCTCCAGCACTTTCAATTTGGAGTTATCCAAGTTCTCGCCCCCATGTGAATATCCTGCAACGATCTTTTTAAGTAATGCGATGTCATCCTCAAGGAATGAGAGATGTACCTTTAAGCCATCGATCTCGCCCACATGAGATTTAAGTTCACCCTGCACCAAATCATTGCTTTGCTACAGACCGTTGATTTCCCTATGGTACAACACAGCTTGGTCTGCAAGGGATTGAGCATTAAGAGTTAGGGCTCCAATCAATGCTTCCAAGATAGCCAGATGCATAGCAAGGTTCTCCATCACGGCAACCTTGCTCTGATACCAATTGTTACCCATCACGACAACCTTGCTTTGATACCAACTGTCACCAGATGAGTCCTAGCCAAAAAATTTTCACCAAGTGATAGCGCTAAGTGAATGACTTAGCCAACTACTCACAACGATGCCCAGTGATGCTCAAGTACAGGAGGCACACGCTTACAAGAAAATTCCCAACCTTTACTCACATTCAAAGGAATAACACAACACGTACATAAGATGCCCCCAATGTGAGCAGCACCTTTTGTATTTATAGGCACGGGCATACCTGGCCTTGCCAGTATGCTCCCGTAACTAGCACTACAAATCTATTTCTTGCATATCCAACACAGAGTATGCACGTAACCCATTCTTAGTAACTGCCAGTTCTATTATCCGCTTCATCCCAACTAGCGGTAATAGATGTGCATGCGCTACATCTAGACAAATCCAGTTATAGCCCCTTTGCATGCATCCTGGATTCATCTGTTTTGGTAACTCTAGTTAGTTACCTAGCACACTTGCTACGCATGCTACTTGATTCATGCATGCATGTGCTCCACATTCATTCGTAGCAAACAAATGTCTTTCCACATCTATGATGTAGATCAACCGTAGCTCGCACCAACCTACACGCGAACCTTGGACAGCGGCAGCTGAAGAGGTCATGACACCTCTCCCCTTTTCGATGGAAAGACCTGCGTCAAACATAACCCCCCACATCAATCACGTGAAAAAAATGTCGCCTTCCCATTTTCTAATATCTCTTTTTTATTCTTGCTTTTTTGTTTTAAATTTAGTTTCGAGCCTTTGTCCGCAACGCGTATAGAGAGACTTTTCTTATTGTTGTCCTGCAAGTGTTTCGTATTTCCATCTCATTGCATTCCGATTTATTTCGTTACTGCACTCTTCTGCTGCTGTTCTGTGCTCAATTTGGTCTGGTCTATCTATAGAAGCTGCGAAATCTGCCCGCATTAGGGAGAGAGCGGCGTGCTTGAATCTTTTGTTGTTGTTATTGTTTTTGTTGTCGTCCTAGGGTATTTGTTGTTAGTTATGTTTAGGGTTTTCAATTTCTTGGCCCCGCAGCGTTGTTGTAGGAACATGTGCGTTGCTGTTTTTCAAAAATCGTAGATTCAAGGTGCACTAAAATGGAAAGTTGTAGGAAAATTGAGGTGAAAAGGGAGGGGCATACATAACACGAGGTGAGAAACCTCTTGCTTTCAAAGAACTTCTTTCTTTGTCGTATATTTTTGCTTTTGCAAGGAAAAGCTCGCAGGCATGGAGGCGGACTTAGAATAACAACAACAATAATACAAATCTAGGTTTTAGTTTTCTTGGAAAGATTTTGGAGAAGATTTGGGGTAAAAGAGCGATGCGTGGGAGATTTTACAAGGAATAAAGGCACTGAGCAGTAGCAAGGGTGAGATGAGGGAATGTTGTGATCGTTGGCAAAACTGGCGACAACGTGCTGGCGGCCTGTCCAGCGATACGCTCGCATGAACAGAGATGAGATTAGACGGATTTCAACGATTAGTTGTTATGGTACAAAGATATTGTGGAGAATTCCTGTTGAGATTTTTCCATGAATGCTTTGCTTGAGGATCATAGTCAAGTCGAGACGTGAGCGCTTGGTATCCTCGAGCAAAGCATTGGCCTGCACAACGAACATGGAAAATTCTTCGCAGAAATGTTTAGATAACGAAATCATATTTCTCAAAATAAAATGACACCATAATTTACTGTATAGAAATAACATTACTGGTATAGAAATAGAAAAAACGTTAGTAGAATTGTTCATATTATTATCTGTAAAAGATTTATTATTATTATTTGTTTTTGTAAATCCGTTGTTCACTGTAGCTTTATATTATGTTAATTACCACATGTAGTATCTTATGTTAATTACCACATGTAGTATCTGAACATGAACAAAATTTTTTGAATATATAGGTGACTAAAGTCTACCCGGTACCCGGAACGTGGGGATGAAGAAAATTTTTGTGAGAACGG
The DNA here is from genome assembly GCA_015680685.1 of Gnetum montanum. NCBI lineage: Eukaryota > Viridiplantae > Streptophyta > Gnetopsida > Gnetales > Gnetaceae > Gnetum > Gnetum montanum. Next base: position 839,606 of record MNCI01006783.1, on the reverse strand, counting down.
GTTCCGGCGAAACACTGATAAATATAAATAAAGGAAGAAAAATGTCAAAGAAAATAATTCACATTTCAAAATTAAATAATTCGTACATAAAGGCATATCGACTGGTAAACAACAGATAAAAAACCACAAGTCGACAAAGACAGCCATAAAACTTGAAAATGCAAGCGTTAAAATCAATGGTTTCAGGATGAAAGGAATCAAGCAACATGCAATTAAAAAGTGAACATCTCGGCAAAGATCAGTGTAAATATTGTGCCAGTGCAAAGTTCCCAAAATACAGTCGTTCTCGCGACTGGCAAATCGTTCGAAATCCAAAATATGCTTTTCTAAGAGCGTTGCTATCTGCAGCCTACAATGGACATTGCTAAAGCATGAAAGGAAAGAATCCATCCTGGTGTACACATACCTTCTCAAAAACACCACACCCTAGCTTTCAACATGGTAGGGCAAGCGAACCGTTTCCGTCTGTACCTTGGCCAATGAAAAGGCAAAACCCTAATAAAAACAACCAGAACCCTAATAAAAACAACCAGTCTGCCATTGTCACGACCGACCCGGCGACGCTTGAGCACGTTCTCCGCCACGAATTCTGTAGCTATCCCAAGGGCAAGGGTTTCCGAAAAGTTTTCCGGGATGCTTTGGGAGTCGGAATCTTCAACGCCGACGGCACCTGCTGGCACTCCCAGCGCAAGGCCGCGGCTTTGCATTTTCGGTCGCGCCGGTTCCGCGAGTTAGCGACGGCCGCCGTGCGGGATACCGTACAGGTTTTTTTCTCACCTACTTTGACCATGTTTGTTTAATTTCTTTATTTTAGGTGACATGCCAGTTATAGGCTTCATCCTTTTAACAGGCATTTCATGTCTGGTGTCAGTTAATTCTTCTGTCAGTTTGTTCTGTTTACTGCTGTATTGCTATATTAGTAAGTGACACATCACTAATAAATTTTATAAAATTATTTTGTATAATTTGAGAGTATGTCAAAATTCAAAAGCAACTGCTTAAGAGAAAATGAGAAAATAATTGATAAGTAAAATGCTTATAGATACAAAACATTTTTTCCTATTTTCATGGTTGCTATTCAAAATAGACACAAACTTGGTCTAATTTAGCATTCCAAAATTTGGAACTTGACAGAAACTGTTGTCATTAGCAAAATAAAACAGAGCGAACCTAGGGACGGAGCTCAGAGCTTGGATAATGGGCAGACAGGTTCCAGAAAGAGACCTATCCTCGCGGTACCTTGATTGGCATTTATGATATCTTTATAGGAACCTCAAAAATTCTCTAAAGTTTTTTTATGTTTTCATTGAGCTTCTCAAAAAACTGGGCATCTGCTTAAAAGGTCTTACCCCAGTTATAACAGTTCACATGATACTTAAATCATCTGTTAAAGACCAGAGATTTTGTTCAGGAAATCATTTCATTTTTAGGTATTGTACAGCAATGGTAATGACGATTGTAGTTGTCGTCAGTGGTAGGGAGAAGAAAGAAGATTCAGAAAGACTTGTATACTTTGATAGCTGCTCCAATTATTGCGAAGTGCATGATAATGATAGATTCTTTAGACAGAAAAAACGATAGATTCTCAGGGATACATTCATGGAAACAGAATCTGTTCCAAGATTGAAGGAACGTACGCAACAAATTAAGAAGAAGAATCATTAGTCAAAACAGGGAGCCACAAAAACTTACTCATAAAATGGGAAAAGAGATTTATCTTTGATGTCGCGAGAGGCCGCAGAGCAACCACGGTCATCATTCATGCTTCCAAAAACCACACTTCAATCAAAATTTTTGCTTCCAGAATCCATGAACACTTCTAGTATGGTTTACCGCAATAAAAAAAATTCCCTTCCAAGAGCCTCTATATGAGTTTAAAATCCACATTCCGTAAGCAACAGTTTGAATTGATATTGATCTGAACTTCTGAAAGGTTCAATTTCTAAGTTTTCTTAGGCTTCCGAAAGCTCGAATTTCTACTAGTTTAAAGGCTTCCAGAAACATAAATTTTAATAGGCTTCCAGAAACATAAATTTACATAGCTATACATGCATCTGGAAACAAGATTTTAAACTACTATACAAAATTTTTGCATTTCAAAATTTTTCTTACATAAGGTGCTGTTAGTGCATGAAAGTTTGCTTAGGCTTCTAAAAGCTCTAATTTCTACTAGTTTAAAAGCTTCTAGAAATGTAAATTTTAATAGCTATACATGCTTACCGAAACAAGATTTTAAACTACTATACAAGATTCCATAAGCATCGTTGGCGTTTCAAAATTTTTCTTACAGAAGGTGCTATTAGTGTATGAAAGTTTGCTTCCGAAAGCTATCTTACCATTACTTATTTAACTTATAGAAGATCTGTTTGCAGTTAAAACTTTTGCTTCTGGAAGCTATGACTGCTTACTGTTTCCAGTATTGTTTGCAACTGTAAAAATATTGGCTTCCAAAAACATTTTCCCTAGTTGAAAACTGTGCAGTTTATACTAATTATTAAGCTTCTAGAAGTGATTATTTTTCCTACTTGTGATGTATCGAGAAACAGCACTACTATTACACAATGAACTTTGAAAAGTTTCATTTACAGTTAAAAATTTTGCTTACGAGAACCATGAACAGTTCTGGTATGTTTCATAGCAATAAAAAAAATTCACATTAAGCCATAAAAAAAGCAACTTTCAGCTTTCATCAAAAGTGGCCACATTAAGCTATGAAATGCTTGGTAATAGTGAAAATATTTGGTGCTGGTGCTACTTCAATTATGGTACAACCCTGCTGTAACAGCGTTTCCATAAATCAACATACCAACAGTAACAAGTACTGAAGTGTAAGAAATTTTGGTAGAGCATACCAGACATAAAAAAGAATTTTTTTACATGTTAATAAAAGCAAACCATTCTGGCAGCCTTGCCAGGCTACGACAGCAAAGTGCATGTACATGCCAATTGGTTCCTCTAACAAAGCCAATAATCTATAAATTTCTCTTTTAATTGTTAAAATGGTTTAAAGTGGTTGTAACAACAATCCCAAAATTTATTTGAAAATAAAAAATAATAAAATAAATAATTTTACCTTAACATTTTTTATTAAGTACTCTTAAATTTTCAGGGTAACACTTAGCCACTGATTAGAATGTTAAGATTGAGGCACAAGTCAACGACCCATGGTGAAAATCAAGGCATTAGTGCAAATAAATAAATAAATAAAATATACATGTTGGACTTCAAAAAAATTAATTTGCCAAAAGAATAGTAGGGGCATCTGTAAGGATGGAAGGCCTTTAAATAAGAATTATGAACTGCATGTTCATGGTCGGAAGATGGTATTTTTGATTTTTCCTTAATGACTCTTTGTTTCCTATGCTACGCTGCTTTCTAGTTAAAATGCCATGAATCTTCAGTAGATTTTCCCCTGCAATATAATCATATTTCTGGCATTAGTTGACAAACGAATAGATATTATACATGTTTGAGATCAGTGTTCCATTGATAATTAGTAATCAAACATTTATACAGAGGCCCTTTGAAACAAGTGAGGCATTGATAGCTTTTCAAGAACGTATCTGGGCAGCAATGACATTCTTCCTAGTCAGATTCTTTTAAAGCAATTAAATTTTTGCAATATTAGACACATCCTTGATCTATCATGGCTTGTGCAATTGTCAAAAATGCCACCACATTTCTGCCATGAACCAAACATCTGCAATGTAGTAAACCATCCATCCTTGTGGACGAAATTAATAATTCAATTTGTGATCGATAGAACTTTGCAAAATGTACAAGAATTTGCATACTCTAGGCTATCTTTAAAGGCAATCATAGTCAGTTGCCAACATAGGGATGTTTTTTTCGGCACACAGTTTTAGATCATTCAACTAAAATGTAATATAAAACTTTCGCAATCAACGTTAAAGCTAAAAACCTAAAACCTCAGAATTCCAACTTGAGAAACTGTAAAAAGAAAGAGAGGATACTTGATTACTAAAGGTGCATTGTTTTTAATGTCAATGGCAACAAGAAAAATTTTATCAGTGTACGCTTGAAATGTCTGCATCAATACAATAATTAATAATAAAATTTGAGATTCAAGCTTATGTTAAAATGAATTGATCTATCCTATGTAGTGACATCTAAAGCATACTTAACCTTGAGACATGCTGCTCAAGGAATATTTATAGCACATATATTTAGGAATTAAGGAATGAAATAAAGGCTTCTATGAAGGATCATTATTTAGAGTTATTGTTTTCCAATGCAAATATCTTTGTCACTGTACAATTGACCAGCTGTCATTAGTGTGTGGATACATGTTTACCTAATAGCAGTAAATGCTTTGATGATTGATGCTATTGATCCTAGTAGATCACGGTCATATTTTTAAAGTGATATTTAAGACATTCGGATACCCAAATTCTTAGGGAGATTCGGCAGATGAGGCTTTGAGCACCGCTAAATTAAAAAAATTGTACGTGATTTCTACGATAACTTTTTTATTTGTTTTTCATGATATCATAATCATTTCATTCAGAAATTTAAATTCACAGCGAAACATTTAGAAAACAGCGGAATACTTACAAATTGGCTAATTGTTAATGTCACCATGGATATCCATCAGTCAATGTATTGCCTGTTTAGGCCAATAATTGTTAAGAATGCATTTTTTAGGCAATATAGGTGTTAAAGTTGTTAAATAAGTTAACAGGGTACACATTGTTTAACTTATTAGACTAAATGTTTGTTTGACTTATTAGACTAAACTTTTGAAGGATTGATTGATGAAGAAGGAACGATGTCAGATGAAGTTCCGAGGAATGCTTTTCTTGCAACTGAGGAAGATTCTGTTGGGCATGTCACAAGAACATGGATAACACAGCCGTTGAGTGCTGATCTGTGTTATCCATGTTCTTGTGACATGCCTAACAAAAGCTTCCTCTGTTGCAAGAAAAGCATTCTTCCATAATAAATATTTTCTACTATGTACCAATTGGTTGGTATTCTTTTGATACTAACAATTAATTTTCTTTCCTTATTTTTTCAATGGACAAATGGTAAGGATACAGTCCTAAAATCAGAAAGTTTTCTTTTCTATATATATATATATATATTTCCCAATGATGTTTACTCATTGTCAAGCTTGTCATGTACTTTGAATTTTCTTTGCTTTGTATTTTTTTTTGGGCCTGACAAACCCCCATAGCTAATTTTGGCCAAGAGGTCAAATACCAGCCCTGTCCAAGAAAGCCCTCTTAGGTAAAATAATTTAATAATTTTATTGTCATAACCGTGAGGACCAGTTACCAGCTAGTTAGACTTTGTCAATGTAAATAAATAGTTATGGTTGTGACTCTTGGCTAAAAGATAACTTTTTGACGAAATTATTATTTCTGATAACTTACATTGGTTTTGATTTTTTAAGTAAAACAATCTGAGATTTTATTAATTTGAAAACTATAAAAGATTCTCTTAATCAAAATAATAGATATATATCATAATATATAGCTAAACTAGTATTTAATGCAATAGTGTCTTACCTCAAAAATTTAGTTCACTTGTAGCTTAACATCTAAAATAACAAACCTATAACCTTGCTATGGAACAGAAAACATATAATCAGTGTTTTATGGCCATGGTTGTCCGTTAACCAGCAACCAGCACTTCGCTACTTTTCCAAGACCCCAGACCCAGCACTTTTTGACTTGTCTCTGCAAAGCTGCACGCGGTATCGTCAACGTGGTTTCCTTTACCTGCCTTGGAACGGAGCATCCTCAAGTCAGTCCTGTCTTTACTTTTGGTCACTGTACTGTACCACCGCTACTCTATTTTTTGAATCTGTTGTCATCCCAATTTCTAGATTCTTCGTTTCCTTCACAAATAGTCCCAACTCCCAAATAATGATAAATCATCGAAAGATGGAGAGCCTATACACATCTCATTGTACACCTCAATAGAATGCATATCCTCCTCTCAATTTAAAATTAGGATAAATATACACGTCATTACTATCTTGCTTAACCTAAAAACAATGATACTAATAATTTAAGATGATAGAGGAAAATACAACCTGTAAAGCCAAAAGAAAAAGAAGTGTCCAAATTATATTTTACTTTTATTGGGGTTCAAATTTTAATTCTATTTTTAATGTAGACAGGAAATTTTAATATTTGCCTGTATTTTACAGGAAAAAGTTAAGACACCAGTGTTAAATTCATACATGTTAGCAAGGTGTTTGATACATCGTTGGTTAGGTGTCTTTTTCCAAAGAATCTGGATGAAGATTGAGCATTAGTATAATGATGATTCTTTAGTGGCGACTGAGACGATTGAGCACTTCAAAAATTCCTCACAGAATTTATTAATTTAATCACATTCTGGGAAAGCACGAAGAAGTTCAAAGTCCATTTGGTAATGGCAGGCAGTCAACATCGATGGCTCCATTAGTCCGAGAAACAGTCGGTCAAAGTCTCTCACCCATCACAGACTCTTCGTTCTTCAATATATGTATGACTGTAAAGTACAAACAAATGCATAGCAGCAGCGGCAGATTCTGAGTGTGAGTTGTGCATTTTTCTGATTGATTTTCATGGACAGACAAGACAGCATCGGCATGGAAGAAGGGCAACGGGGAGGTCAAGTTGCAGGAGGAGGAGGAGAAGGGCGTTCAAATGATGCCCATGTTGGAGTAGCTGGGCATTGATCTCACCCATGTATCTGCAAACGCTGTTGTGGGTAAATTCATCCTCTCTGAGAGATTTGCACAGGTATACTATAGCATCATCATCATAGCTTTGTCCCAACGAAATTGAATTTTACTGTAACTTATCTGACATTTTCAAATCATCTAAGCTACCATTACTGGAACTTATTTAACATAAGTCTTTCTCAAATAATATTTGTGTTGCACAGATAATCTCTTCTGCTAACATTCAGCATCCATCTAGGCATTTTCATTTCTGGTATTCTGATTTGTTATTCATGCCTCTTTTGTACTACCCAACATTCAGCCCCATATCTGTACAGCTATACTAAAATCTTGATTCTAGTTGTATTATTTTATAACCTCAGTTGACCCATTATTTGGAGTTATGGTAAGTTGTTTGTTTCTCAAGTGGTAAGGCCTCAGTCAACGACTTGAGGGAGGTTAGGCTTTTACTCATCGACCCATTCTTCTAGAACCCAGAACCCTGCTTCAGCAGAATGAACATTAAGCCTTTTATTTTATAAGCTCAATTACCAAAATGCAGTACTGCTGCTGTTGCTGGATATTTTCTGCCTAATGAATGAGCCGGTTTTATAATTTGTGTGAGATTTTAGGCAAGAGGGCTTACTCCTATTATCTGTGATGTCATTTGCAGTTCCATGGAGTTCTTCATGGGGGTGTTTCAGCCATGATTGCCGAGAGTGTGGGCAGCATGGGTGCTGCAATTGCATCTGGATTGAACAAAAAGTTGCAGGTGTGGAATTAAGCATAAGTCACCTGCGGCCTGCACCCATTGGTACTACTGTTCAAGTAAAAGCCACCCCCGTCAATGTTGGACGAAGGATACAGGTAAATTAAACAAACCCAACTCCTTTTCCATTTCAAATTTCAAACAGCGTTGATCAAAGAACAAAGAAATGAGCTGAACTTTTCCACCGAACCTAGCACTTTAGGAGTAGCAGGTAAGGGGTAAATGGTAAAATATGGTTGTTCTGAGCTTTCAAATTGTAGATTTTTCTACTTTTCTGCTTTTCTGAATCAAGCTGTGAACATGTAGCTTGATCTTTTTGACAATCGCAGCCTTGTAGCAATTAAGTATAAAGTTTATTTACAAAGTCACATGTACCTATTTTTGATTGGTATGAATTTCTAATGCCAGGAGACCACTGCTGCTCCGATAGATGTAGCTAGTTGTTGGTTACAGTAATTGGTTACTCATCTTCATCATCCTTAAATGCTGAAGTATCCCATCTTTCTTCAATTACCTTTTGGAGCAACCTAGGAGTAGCAGGTAAGGGGTAAATGGTAAAATATGGTTGTTCTGAGCTTTCAGATTGTAGACTTTTCTGCTTTTCTGAATCAAGCTGTGAACATGTAGCTTGATATTTTTGACAATCGCAGCCTTGTAGCAATGAAGTATAAAGTTTATTTACAAAAAGTCACATGTACCTATTTTTGATTGGTATGAATTTCTAATGCCAGGAAACCACCGCTGCTCCGATAAATGTAGCTAGTTGTTGGTTACAGTAATTGGTTACTTATCTTCATCATCCTTAAATGCTGAAGTATCCCATCTTTCTTCAATTACCTTTTGGAGCAACCCATTTTTGCATTATTAGTGTAAAATGGATCCTTGATGTAGATACAAGGCATTACTATGACCTGAAGTCTTGTCCATTCCAACAAGTAAAAACATGCAGTCTGTTTTGAGAATGTATCTGGTTGTTTTATTACTTCAAATCAATCAGATACCGAAATACAAAAATGTTCCTCGTAAAATAAGGTCCCTGCCTTTGTAAACATGTATTTCTCCTGATTTACAAAGTATGCAGAGATGCTTATTGTCACCTTCTCTTGATTCAATTTATACTCATATTATTAGGCAGATAGTCGGAGTTCTTAATTTTTTTTCAGTTATCTTGATGGTTCTCTTAATTGCCTTATTTACGAGTTTGTATTTTCTGATTTTGATGTGTGTTGATTTTTGCTTTGATATCAACACCTAGCCATCAATCTCTAACCTTCATCTCAAAAATAACAAGAGGAATTAAGGGGTGAGATTTTCACCCATTCCTTAATTCCCTTAGCCTTAAATCTGCGCCTGAATTTTTTGAAATGCTGCTTTCATGCCCTGTCCAAATGCCAGAACTTGATTGTTTAGATACTATTTCGTTTTCTTTTCTTGCATATGTTCTTTTCTAGAAATTGTTTCAAATTATATTGGAAAATAAGGCTTCATTATTTGTTGTTGCTATTTCTGAGTTTTTAATTTATGTTAAACAGGTGTGGGAGGGTAGGTTTTTTGCAGCAAAAGATTCATCGCATGAATCAAACAGGAAGGAATCTACAGAGTTAAAGGTTACTGCAACGATCCTACCTTCTAACACAAAAGGGAATTGACGGCAAACTTTAATTTAAGTGTGCTTTCTTTTGTCCTCATTTTTATTCTGGACAGTGATGCTATTTCAGTGGTGTACGGGCTTCCTGTTGCAACAGACAAGTGGCAACGCATGGCCTACAATGCGCGTGGATTAATGTTGAATATTGCCAGTCTTATTACAGAGTACCAGAGTATCATTTATTTGTGACTTAACCGAGAAGTGGCAAAGCATGGCCTACAATGTCTTATTACAGAGTATCAGAGTATACTTTAAAAAAAAAGCTGAAGACTGAATTAGATTTCCATCTTTTTCAAAGTTTCGAATCTCGAAACATCATCAAAAGTAACCCTTCGTAAAATATTATTATTTTTTGATGACATGAATCAATTATTATTAGAGGGTACATGTGCTTGCTATCTCATTGTCTTTACCAAGCATTTAGCCTCTCAATTTAAATTGTTTATTAGAAACCATGATTTAACGAAATAACGATTTTGCCTAAATTTCTGCAAAACGTAACTTTTTCCAATGAGGTTAACAATCAGCTTCTTAACTTTAAATTATATCTCGGCAATTTGACATTTCAAACCTTTCAAAAAGTATTTTAAGTATTTTATCAAATGCTAAAAATAATGATATCAGGTCTTTTCATCATCAATGATACAAAGTTGTTTCATCATCAATTTAACTTTAAAATTTATTTTCAATATTTTTATAAGTAGAAATTTCTTTGTAAATTAGAGTTACACTTTTATACACCATATCATGATTCCTTTGTGATCTTTTGAAGTTTTTACAATTATTCTCGAGATTCAAATTTTTGTAGGATTTTGATTTAAATATAAGGTGCATCAAGACCAAGAACTTAAAGCAAGCGGGTAAGTAAAAAAGTAGTAAGTCATGGATGAATGAGTCTTCTATGTTTCAAAGAGGATGTCTAAGGTTATAAACATTAAGATAATGATGAATCAAATACAATAAAAAATGTTTAATTTTTGAATGTGGAAGTGTTTCATATTTTCTAAATTTGACATTTCCATAATTTTACACTATGGTTAGCATTCTATATGTAATTGAATTTTGGCCGAATGTGTATCAAAACTAATAATATTGTCACTAAGCTTGGACCAAAATGGAAAAATTGAATGATCATGGATCCATGAAAAATGAAACACCCTTAGTTTAGATCATCATTTCCTTTGTTGGCATGTGTTGTGACTTAAACCCGAGATGTGCAATGTATAGCCTATTTGTTATGTTTGATTTGGCTATGTGATACATCCTAGATTTGTTATGTTTGATTTGGCTATGTAATACATCCTTGGTTAATTTGTGTGCATATTAATGAAACTAAAATTGAGATTTTATTATGTTTTAGAGCCTTTAGATCTATTGGACAATAGAAATATATATGCTAAGAGCTTTGAAAATATCATTAAGAAAATTGCTAAGTCTTCTTGGTAACATTTAAAATAAATCAACCAAATTTGCAACTGTAATATCTTATCTAAATCTAATATGCTCTAATAGAAGACATTGAAGGAAAATGTGGTATTCATCTTCAATGCTATTTGTATTACACAATTGATGTATTTATTCTTCACAAGGAATTTTGAGCCATCTACCAATTTCAATTCTCAGATTATGATCTCATTCATGCTTTGCTAATTATGCATTGTAAATGATAAGAAATAGTAGCAAATAAATAGTTTTCTTTTGAAATAAGGCCTTCATTGATACTATTCAAATAGAAATGGTTTTTTCCTTCTACATATTCATAAAGTTCTTGAAATATTACTTATTTACCAAATTGTGAACTTAGGATCAAAATAGAAAATGTACTCTTGAATATTCCATTTATTAAGCCATAGAACTTTTTCATTAAGCCATCGTTTATCACAAGTTTCCATCTTTTTGAAATAATTATCCAATGAAAATGTAGAAAGATTATGAGTATAGACTATAAATTGACAAATCGCTTCAACCTATAATGACATCATCTTTGCTTGAAGAAGCATATTATCATATTGTGTCTATCTCTTCACATTAAATTGATTGAGCAAAAAAGCTTTTGAATTACAATCATTTGTGATAATACAAAGTTCTTTGATAGAACAGAGACTTGAAGATTATTCAAACATCAATGATAATAAAACATGTAACATGAAGATAGTGAAATCATTTCCCATTTGATCTAATGCGCTGCTCTTCAAAAAGTCTTCTTTGAAGGCTTGAAGTCTCTAAAATCTTGTAATATCTTTCCCTAGAAATCAGAGGAAATATCTTTAAATAGTCAAACCATTTTACTCTTGAAAGTTTTTTTCTTTTCATATATAGTTACATTGCTCAAACTACCATTGAAAAACATGATATGATAAAAAAAAAAAAAAACAATTGAAACATAGCAAGTACTTGCAAAACTTAACTCCATTCCATCTCCATAAGCATGCTTCTCTTCTGCACATTGTATGTCCTTCAACAATATTTAATATTTCATCATAATCCATGTTTAAATCCATACACCGAAGTTGGTTACTATCAAACAAACATAGATGCCTTAGGATATTTTATCTTTGAAACTATAAAAAGAAGAAATGATAAAGATGTAAGAATGTTTGAGATGCTAGCAATATTATACTGTAATACTAAGATAATTAAATAATACAAAGTCATAATTGGTGGTTGTATGTTAAAACTCACATCATTATATCTACCATCTTTTGTATATTTAGAATTCTAAGCATTTGTTAAAGAATCAAAAAATTCTCTTATTCTCTTTACTTCTTCTAGATTATTCCAATTAAGGTTATTTATATTTGGACCTCCTTTAATCCAGACAAAACCATAGATATGCAGTGATCTACAATGCTGCCATTTATATCTAGTCCAATAGTCAGCCACTTGAAATTCTACTAATAATACCATCTCTCGAAATACTTGATGTTAAAGATATAGAAATTCAACAACTATATAAGGATTTTATATAATATTATTCATTGTGCAATGTTTTGCTATAGAAGAATTTTGTGGAATCAACTTGTGAAGTTGTGGCCAATAGAAATTAGTTGCACTTAAAGTGAAGAACATTATTAGAGTAACTAACTCATTTGCCAAATCAAATAATTGAGCTCTACAATTTTTCTAGTGCGAAGGGATTCCTCATATAGTGGTACCAAATCTCATTAGTTTATCAACAAAGTTACTTTTAGGAGCATTTTGTAGTTATCACAACTCTTGTATAGTTAGAGGTGCATCAATAATATTCTTTTTAAAGAATACTATTGTTGATTTTAATGCATAATGTCTTCTTATCATGTTGTAAATATGATACCTATAAACATGATTGAATAAAGAATTAAGTAATATAGGTTATCGAAATTGACACAAATTTAGTAATGAAAAGCCAAAACTTCTTATACCTAAATCATTTATGATGACCAAATCTACCATCCGTATATCGAATTTGTTGCCTTGCATATTCATGTAGCTTGATATCCTTAGCTCTTCTTGTAAGGAAATCACATTTACCATGTGGAAATAAAGTATGTAATGACATTTGAAGCATGCCAATTGTGTTGAATTTATTTATTGGGGAATTAGATAGTAAAGGCCATTGTATAGTATTTGAATGTTTCATATTGGGATTATGTAACCATGTTTTTATTAAATCAAGCTCTTCTTCCAACATCAACGATTAAGATGTAATTGATGATGTATGTTCATCAATATGTTCTTTTTCATCTTCATCGAAGTCAATCATTGGATAATCAACTTGCAGCCTTACATTTTTATCCTCTTCAGATAATGGAATGTGAGGGATCTTCTTGAAGATACTAACATCTCCATGTTTAGTAATGTCATCCTAGGCATGCATATCAATTTTAACATCGCAATAGCAAGGATCATTTTCTATGTTATATCTTAAAGCATCATACACATGTTCTTTAATTTATGATGAAGTTGTAGTTAGTTCCTTTTTTATCTGTCCTTCTTAATATAAGTAGTGGAATCATATGGATCCTCAGAGGAAGTTTTTTTTTTTTTGGTGGCAATTTTGGATACATCCAATTGAAAACTAATGGTATGTCCTTGATACTTAAATTAATCTCCTTAAACATGTATAACTTATAACACATGATGATTTATTACTATAAGCATTTTCTCAACTTGGAATAGCTGAAATAAAACTAATGGTTGTGGTTCTAGATCCATACCATTATCTACAAAAAAGTGTTTAATCTCTTCACTAAGTTGATTTAGGATTCTCATTGTTTTTTATCTCTTACATCTAAATGGGCAACTAGTGTTTTAGACATCCAACTATATGAATCAGAAGATTGTACACATGATCTAGTGGAATTCCATGGATGGGACTAGTGTGATATCTAGATTGTTAAGTATTGATCACAAGTTGCTGCCGTCTTGCTTGGACTAGTGGTGGCTTTATCATGTATGGTTTAGTACAAAGTGAGGCATATATGATTATTAATGTTGTGGTTGTGGCTAAGGTTGATAAAATCATGGAAATTAATTATTTAATTAATCTAATTGATAACAAGAACATAAATCTTAAGCTATTCTAAGGGCAATAATTATGTATTTCCAACTTTCCGTACACATCTTGAACTCACATATCCACTACTAGGTTTACCAAGTGTTACGCTAGTAGGTGAACTAAGCAATAATGCTAGTAGCATTAGAAAGCGAATACATGTTTATGCTCGAAACTAGTCATGCTTGTTTTACCTATTGATTAATATGCATGAAAATGTAAATATTAACTAAGTGCATGGAAAGTAAATTACATTAAAAGAAAATCTGTTTTAAGCCAGAGTGTGACAATGAATATGAATTAATCTTGATCTTATTACCATTAATGGAAAGTGTCTAGGTACAATGCCACTCAAATAAGATGTCATACAGTTGACTGAAATCCACGTTGTGGGCACTCACTGACTGTTTGCTAAGATTATGGAAGAAAACTACAAGAGTTTAGCTACACTATTGATCAAATGGTGTCAAATACATGACAGATTCTCACATATTTATAGGCAAATATGGAGATTGCATCGACTAGTAGGAGAAACATGTTGTTGAACATAGTATTCATAAGGATCCAATTAACAACAAGGATATTGTTATTTTGATGATGGCATTCCTCACGACTATGAGGTTTTTAATTACTATTGATAGTAGTCTTGAGGTTGAGAAGGAGTCCCACTTGGATAGTATTATTAGTTGTAGGGTTGTTTATAATTGTCTTGTGGATAAGGAAATGTCAAGGGCATTTATTTTTCCACAAATTTGGAATTCAAAGCGAAAGCCCTAGACTCTTATAGATGTAACATAATTGAAAAATAGCCCTTTGGATATTCATAATGATAAATGTCACATCCATCCTCCTTCTCGAAATCTGAGTTTGGAACCTCTTCTATTGCAACTATTTTTGCCTTTTTCCAATAAGTGTCCATTTTTATTTTCTTAGTCTATTTTCTTTTTTTATCTTAATCAGTTGATCCTACTTGCTTTACCTTCCTCTCTATGATTTCAAGTTGGTTGTAAGTTTTTCATCCATAAATTTTCACATATTATCTACCCTTTCTTCAATCTCAGTGATAGACTTCTGTATTAACAAGGTTTTATGTGAAATCATCTCACCAAGAGCTATCTTTTTGATG
>MNCI01006783.1:765187-818321 GCA_015680685.1 Gnetum montanum | reverse complement strand
GCTTTGAGCACGTGCGTTATGCTTGGTAATCCCAATAACAAATAGCGTTTGGTAATCCTAGTAGCGTTACATTANGGTATGATGGGATGCGATATCTCATCCTTCCCTGTGATATCGCATATNTTAAATTTAGTTACTTAGTCTCTTTACCCTTTTCCCTCTTAGCATAGGCGATAAAAACATAAAAGATATAAAAATCACATGCCTCAAGCTTACTTAACCATACAACCGTGACAAATACAAGTAAGCTTGGAAGGACAATGATTGATTAACCTTAGGTGTTCCATAAGGCGTGTAGGCACTTAGTTTGTGGAGTTTGACGGAATCACGCGTGTAACGCTCGTATTCATATGGTTGAGTGTAGGGGTACCTCGCCACTCATCACTTTTCTTCTTGATCATAAATTTAAATCTACAGCTTATGAATGGTTGGATCCTAGTTATATTTCTATACGCTCTCTCTTTTGCACAGTGCTTTTTTTTTTATTGCCACTTGTTCAATTAACCTTTGTATGTGATGAGCTCAAAGTTCTATTAATCTTCCTTGGACATAGATCCCAAGTGTCTCCCTTGTTTTCTTATGAAGCCCGTCTATGATGTAATAAAGCTACTCTTTTTGAAAAAATCCATGACATGGGCATCTATGTAGTAGAGAATAGTATCTTCCCAAGGTTGCATTAAGGGATATATGATTTTCTTGTTTCCACCCTTGATTTTAGTTTCCTAGATTAGATACTCTTAAATAGGTTTGGTATTTCTCATTGAAGAGATCTAGCATTGTGGACCATCAATGGATTGAATTTGGCTCCAACAATTTATACCAACTTTTAGCATCTTTTATTAGTGTCCTAGGAAAGAGCTTAAGCTTTTGCCAGTTACTTTTAATATTTTGCAAGATGTAGGCATCATGGAAGGCTTGTAACTAATGTTGTTAGTTAGAATTATAACCTCCCTCAAATTTAGGAATATTATTCATATCAAGCTGTTTGATGTGACTTTTCCTTTGATGCTTATGGGATATTCTAACTACCTCTTTGATCTGTATCATACTTCTAGTAGCCAATGAGAGTTCATCATCATAAAAAATGTCATGGTCATAATTTCTATTTCAATTTTTCTGATTGTGATGGTCTTTTCTATGCTTCATTTGGTACCTTGTATCTTGTCTTTTATCTTTATTTCTATCTTCATCTTGATCCCTTAGTGAAGCTCTATCTTTATTCATATGTTCATCTTTGTTAGAACTAGATGTTAAAGATGAAAAGAAAGATGGTGAACTAAAAGAATCACCATGGCTCTTATATCTTCCCTTATGGTTCCTTGGTTCATCTCTTTTAGGTTTATAGGAGGTCCTAGGCCTTGAGGTTCTCCTTATTCTAGGGCTTGTTCCATCTTCTCTAGAATTATTCATGATGGTTGAATGTATTCTTTTAATGTAGTATAAGTCTAAATGAGCATATGAAACCCCAGCTTACAATGGTTCATTCCAATTTTCTTCAATATAGATGTTATCATTACTTTTACTAGTGTTCTCATCATGTGATGGATTATCGGTCCTATTTGAAGAAGACATGTTTTTACTTAATAGTGTGTGTGAATTAAAATATTACTATTTCCTAAAAGATAAATCATTAATGCTTTTTATAACAATTATTTATAATATAACTAATCTAGATCACTAGCACCATCCCTGGAAATAGTGCTAATGATGAGCAGCAAGTATCCCGTACACCTAAACATATGAATCACAAGTGTGCATTCATGATCTGGTCAAATTCCATGGATGGGACTAGTGTGGTATCTACATTGTTAAGTATTACTCACAAGTTGTTGTCTTCTCAATTTGACTAGTGGTAGCTTTATGACATATGGTTTTGTCCAAAGTGAGGCATATGATTATTGATGTTGTGTGGTCATGGTTAAGCTAGATAAAATCATGAAAATTCATTATTTAAGTTAACTAATAACAAAAAGATAAATCTTAAGATATCATAAGGATAATGAGTTTCTATTCCCATCTGTCTATACACGTCATGAACTCATGTACCCATTATTAGGATTACCAAGTGTTATGCTACTAGACAAAATAATCAATAATGTTGCTAGGATTACAAAGAAAATACATGTTTACACTTGGAAGTGATCACACTCCTTCCACTAATTAATTAATATGCATGAGAAGATAAATATTAACTAAGTACATTGAAGGTAAATTACATTGAAAAAAAATCTATTTTAAGTCAAAGTGCTGCAAATGAATATGAATTAATCTTGATCTTATTATCATTCATGGAATGTGTCTATGTATAATGTCACTTGAATAAGACATTGTACAATTGACTCAAATCCATGTTATGGGCACTCACTGACTATTTGCTAAGATTACGGAAGACAACTGCAATAGTTCAACTATACTGTTGACCAAATGGTGCAAAATACATTATCGTTGCTTGCATATTTATAGGAAAATATGGATATTGTGTTGATGCATATGCATTAATGCATCGATGGGGATGCATTGACAAGGTTGCGTTGACACAACTACATTATAGCAAATGCAATATATCATCTATAATGTAGTAGCCAACGAAGATGCATCAACAAACATGTGATGTAGTAAATGTAATGCAACATCTATAATATCACTACGAAACAATGCTTCATCACATCTATTGCACATCAAACCTAGCCTTCTATTTTCCATTTGGATATACATGTAACTTTCATTATAGATTTCATAAAATCATGGAGTTGTAAAACAGTGAACTTGTGATGAGAATCTTATGATAACTTGGATTATTTTCATGTTTGACTTATGGTAGTTAGGATAAGATGTTTAATTATTAAAAATTTAAGGATTTGGTTGTAATTGAGTTGTACTTAGATTATTTTGTTCTTGTTAAACACATGATCTTTTTTGTGCTTGTGTCTCATCTTCTTGTGTAATTCTATTTAGAACTTTTGCCTTGAGATCTTGTCTTATTAATTCTCTTTGATGATGCTTTCTAATGCAATCTAGTTACATTCTCATCCTTGGGAACATATATTTGATGCTATGAAATGGTCACATGTTCTATTTTATTAGTTTCTATATTCATAATATCAGTTGATGTTTTAGTGGGGCATTATACTCTAAGGTCTAGACACCAAAGGAAGGAAACCTTAGGAAACCTAGATACATGATCCCAAAACACTTATTTATTTGTAATTCTTGATCTCTTTCATTAATAAAGTTCATTATCTTTTTCCTTATGCATTTTCTCTTCTTGCATTTGAATGCATAATGTTAAATATAGTGTATATTTGATGTATGTTATGGAATTTGGAAATGGGATGTCACATGTGGTATTAAAGTAAACCATGGTTTAGGAGACTAAGAATTGAAATGAAGATAAAATAAGATAATCCTAAAAAATTAAGAGGAAATGTTAAAGGAGGAAAAAATAATAAGAAAAAAAGGATGAAATGTAATTGCTAAAGCATGATTTCATAGTGGTGGAGCAACTTATTCACATGTTGGACTTGTATGGTACATTTCTCCTTAATGACATTAGGGTACTAAAGCATATCTCAATATTCAACCAAAATTTCACCAATAAAAAAGCAATGTCTAACTATTTTCTAGTTTGACAATTCATTCTTAAGAGCTAAGAAGATGACATATTAAGCAACTACAATGTTTCAATTTCTCCAAGATTTTTTTGAAACTTGTTAAGTTTTAAAGAATGTTGTCTAGATGGGTGAAGAGGGAAAACTTCACCATTGCAAAAAAATTAAAAATCATGTTCAAGACCTCATCTTGCAAAAGTATGAAAGTTGAAAATATTTTTTAAAGTGCATTTTATCCACATTGCAAGACTTGATTTCGTAGGTAATGAAGTGATAGTAACACTTCCTCCATCCAAGAAACATGGGCATGTTTGATTATTATAGCGATTTGATCAAGGGTGTTAATTCCTATATGTTGAGCACTAAGTGAGAGAAGAAAAAGAGTGAGCATTTTAACATGTTAATTTTTTGTTAAAATAAGATCACTTTAGGAAAATTTGGACATAGTTTCCCCTTTTTTGGTAGTCTTCTTAAAGTCATTGTCCTAGTTGTGTTAAACCTTCTACTTACTCTCTTAGGTAACCAAATCTTGTATATTTATCTTAGGAAAATACTATCATACCATGAGAGTGCGAGAATACAACACATGATGAAAAAAATTATAGGAATCTATTTACTTAACATTTTTGAAGTTGAAAACCCTATTTTTGTGAAAGAAGATTTTCCCTTCCTTGAAGAAGTAGTGGTTTGTCAAGTTTCATGAAGGTTCTTTTTCTTTAAAGTAGTACCAAAATTTTTTATTCAACCAAAGAAGTGAAGCTTTTATAAGTGTTTATTCTTGAACTCTATTAGGAAGCTTTGGTTTAAACCTATGGTATGAAGATAAAAGTAGGAAAGCTAATATAGTTACAAGGTCTTCTTGATTCTTCCTTTATTTCCATATCATATCTTATATAAGATATTCAGCCTTGAGTTTTTCTATTGACAAGATAATTTAAGTAAAAATGGAAAAGAAAAGCTAACAAAGTATGATAGATATATTACATTTTCAAATCCCCAAAGGATTGAAGATTAATCATCGAAAATTCAAGAAACTTCATGAAGAGTCATAATACTTGAATATATTTAAGGGTATTTAGCCCATAAGTTGATGTAATATGGATGCATAAATTGAGATTAAATCATATGAATATTGTATCAAAAAATTGTGCATTTTCTTGCTTAGATATCTTAATGGAAAAGTAACCTAAGAATACAGTCCATGATGTTTACTAACTATAACATTGCTTCATTCTATCATAAGTTGGCTCATGGATTTTCATAACTAATCATGAATTCATATGAATGTTTCTTCATGCTTGGTAGAGCATGATGAAGGAGATGCCAAATGGCCATAATGCATGAGTGTCAAGCATAGGTTATCATTATCATTCAAGGTGAGAAAGGTTATAAGGATTTTTAGAAAATCCAAAATGAATTTTGTTTGACCAAATGAGCTTACAAGCTAAGGTAGACATAGGTAGGAAATTTTTTGCAATAGATTTTTAGTGGAGAAGTTAGGCGAAGGCCTTTCTTTTAGCATTAGAAACTATAATGATAGAAAATTTTGGTGTTAGAAAACTAAAAGATTCCACATGGAATAGTTTAACTCACAGTTCCATGGGCCTCAAAAAAGGATCTAAAGCATCATAAATGGACTTTTTTAATCATTTAGGAACTTTGAAAAATCTATTACCAATTTATGTAAAAATAGGAATAAAATGGAATAAACTATAATAAACGTGTGAAATAAGAACACACTGTAAGATCCGAAAACACATAAAATAAGAGAATAATATAACCAAATAGAAATTCCTACAAATCTTATATTAAATATAATAGTCAATGAAAATGAAATGGAGGCTTAAGAAAGAGTACAAATTAAGGCTTTTAAAGCCTAAGAAATTAATATTCATGTTGTGATCCAGTACAAATTTTAGGGTGTGTTCTACATAAAGTCTGCACTAGTTTCCTGATTTGATTTGCAACGTAATAAATTCATGCTCCAAGTATTATGCTAAAAAATCAGCATTGCTAAAACTATGAAAAGGCTACAAAAATCTATGGCAAAGCTTTGTTGTTCCCTATTAAGTATTCTACCACGAGACTGCTCAAAAAAGATTCTGGAAGATGCATCAAATCTAGCATTTATAGGCTACGAATTTGTTGTGTTGGCATCTATTACAATTTTTGAGCATTACAAGTTGTTCATGGACCAAAGTGCACACATGGGCTTAAAATCCAAGTGTCACACACTACCCCACACACTGCCACAACATGTGGAATTAACATGTATAGTAGTGAAATTAAAGCCCAAATCCCACATGTTGTCTCACATGTTTTCATAGCATTTGGAATTGAAATGTCTAGTGTGTGAGATGAAAAGATCAATTTTTGTAGCTTATGGAGTATTTTTGGCCTCCACAAGCTAGCATATATGAGATTTTTAGCTTGTGGAATATTTTTTAACCTCAACAATCTAAAATATAGGGAATTTGTAGCTTGTGGAGAATTTTTGACCTCCACAATCTAGAATAATGGGAATTCATAATGGCTAAAGCATTTTTAGCCTTCACAAGCTAGAGTAAGTGGAGTTTGCAACATGTGGTGGTGTGTAAACCTCACTCTTTTCATTACAAAATAGCTAAAAAAAATTTCCAATTCAAGGCCCACAATAGGATTTTTGGTGGGAAAACAAGATAATTATTTTTGTCTTCGAATCTCCCCTAAATTATAACAAAAATTTGGGCTATCAGCTTTCATTTAAAAAAATTAATTTTTTTGTAGGTATTTCATAGAGCTAATTTGGTTGAACCATTCTTTAATAAACTATTTGTATATTGAAATTTACCCCTCCTCCTTGAAGTGAGGGTTTCCATTAGCACTCAACTATTTGTTCCAATGCCTATTACAATGAAATTGATCCATAGGCTTTTTGATTTCATTTTGATGAGCTCTTCTTAACTGATAGACAGAAATCATGCATTTGGGTTAGTAAGCTCTATCCTTGATCTCTAACTTAGTCATTCCACATAGTGTCCAATTTAATTAAAAAACCCTAGCTCTTTGATATTATCAAAGATAATAGAATAAAATAGTTTTAGGATGGTTCATTTAGCTTTAAAATTCTTATTCCAAAAATTTTGACCACTTAAATCTGCAATATATCATCACTAGAGTTTTACCAAAATTTTCTTGCTTGGAACTTGTCATACCACAAACTCAATGTAATGAACCCTAGCTCATTTTTACAACAAGATCAAGTTTGAGAAGTAGAATTTAACTCTACTCTATTAATGATCAAAATGTTACCATAAATTACATTCTTGAAAGAAGGGTTTGAGCTACAATGAACCTTATCTTTTAGAATTTCTGCAAACATTTCCTTTTAAGACATTACTTCTTCATAGGACTTGTTTTCTTTAGATGGTAGCATGCAAAGAATCAAACCTGCTATTCTAATTTTATGGTTGTTCCAAAAAAGTAAAAAAAATTTGTAATAACACTATGATAGGAAGCTTTTGATAGGAAAACAATGGCATTGATAGGAAGCTTATGTTAACAATGACATTACCTAACTTGATGTTACCATTGATAGGAAGCTTTTGATAGGAAAACAATAGCATTGATAGGAAGCTTATGTTAACAATGGCATTACCTAACTTGATGTTACCATTGATAGGAAGCTTTTGATAGTTATGTATTTCATTAATCTTGCTTTAATTAAGAATTTCTTTGATGTGAACAATGCTATCCCAATTGCATAAACATCATAACCTTTAGGAAGGAAGGTAACTTTCATGTTTTATATTCTATCTTATTGCTTCCATAGTAATTATTCATCATTTGTAAGCATTTCTTTTATTGTAATCATTCATCATTGTAAGCATTTCTTTCATCATAACCATTCATTATAAGCATTTCCCATCATAAAAGTCCTTTACAACCATTGTAGTTACCATCCCTAGCTTTCCTTTTGTACATTGCACTATCACATCTTGTATATTCCGATCACTACATTCTTAACCTTGTCTTCCACCTTTGTCAATATCATCATCTTATTGACCTTTAATTTGAGCTTATACTTAAGCTCTAAGCCTAAGTAGCATTCCTAAAATCTATCCTCCAATTTTGAACTTATGTTAAGCCACCTAGACTTTCAAAAGCTCTAATACCATCTAAGGTAATCATTGCCATCTCAGTTACCCAAATGCAATGATCTTCCATAATTTATAAACAACCTCATTTTCTTCCTAGGCTCTTGTGGGAATTTTTTATTTTAGTGCAACATGTATTGTAATTGGTTCTTTCTTATAAGCATTTCTTCCATTGTAACAATTCATCGTTTGTGATAAATGTCAATTTTAGTGAGTCATGTCAATGTAGTAGTATTGACGTAGCAACATTGAAATATGTCTTACATCTTTAATGCATCAACATTGACACAAGCTCAATAAATGCTTATATAAATGTGTCTAGCCACTACATTTATAGCACCATTAGATTGGTATCATAATCAACCTCTTTCAATTTATTTTCATGAAAGTTAGTGTTAGTTACCGAGTGCCCACATCATGAATCAAGTGAATTATCTAACATTTTATTTGAGTGAACATGTACCTAAACACATCTTTATGGCAACAATAAAATTGCAATCCATTTCTTTCATTGTAGCACTTGACTTAGTTTTATGATTTCTTTAATTGTAATTTAATTTAATTGTTATTTCAATTCCAAAGTATTTAATCATTTTACTTTTATTGCATTAATTATATCACATGAGTACAACCAACTTCAAGCATAAAAGTGTTACTATTTGGTAATCTTAGTAGTGAATACTTGGTATTCCCAATAGTGGATAATTAGTAATCGAGCAACATTGATGCATGTTTAGGATATGTATGATAAGTTGGGAATGAATGCTCCATGCCTAAGCTAGACTAGATTTCTTTCTTAAATTTAAATTAATTAGTTTAGAATTTTAATATTTTAATAATAATATTCTCATCATGTACCTTAGTTATACTTAATCATATGAATTAAGCTTATACAAATGTGATTTGGAAGATAGAAACTAACAATCTAATGCTTAACTATCTAGGGCATTTAAAATAATCTCAGTCCATAGAATTCAACTAGATTATGCATGAATGCTTATGATCTATATGGCTAGGCATAACGTCTACTTTACTACTCATCATTAACATTATTAACCAGGATTGGTGCTAGTATTTTAGATAGTTGAGACTATTTAAGGATCATTGTTAGAGCTTCAAATAATTGATCATTTGAAAATAATAATGTTTTATTCAAGGGCATAGTTATCAATTACCAAATGTCTTTTTCTCATAGGGTAGATTTTCCATGTACTGATGATTCAGCAAAGGTGCATTAAGAACTAAGATGAAGTGTTAGAATAATTAAAAGTGATCTACCAACATCTAGATCCATACTATGTGGATTACACTTTCAATATTTACCAAGATAAGTAATTATGATAAAGGAACTTGAAAGGTAACATTGTGTTGCCACCTAGTCATTCAATCTCATCAATGCTCATAATAACATTAATGAAGGTGGGACTTGAAGCTGCAACTCCAAACTACAAAGTGGTTGGTGGAATATCTAGACCTTACTAGCCTAGTGAGGTCCAACTACAAAAGAACAATTTATGAAGACATTCCATGTAGCTTCCAAAGAAAAAGAAGCTATCATTCAACTAACATAGTAGTTAGAAAAGGAGAATACTAATTATCAATTTGGCAAATTTCATCATCAATATTCTCCATACCTAAGTAGAGATGACATGAATCATTCATGACTATGTTTAGCCTTAGCAAGCAAGCAATGCAACAGAAAAATAGAACCCAACAAATAGAGGGTTCTCAAGGCTAAGGTCTTCAAGTAGGAAACCAAGAAAATATCAAAGGGGTTAATGAAAGAGAGAAATCTACTATAACTCTCCTAGTTCTTCATCATCCTCATTCTCATTTTCTAGCTTTGAGAAGGGTGAATGTAGCCAAGGAAAGAGGGGCAAGAATGACAAAAGAGAAGGTAGATGTGAGGAAGAGGTTGGGCCTTAACATGGACAAAAGCATAGTAGGCAACACTAAAGAAGATATGATAGGAACCATAAGGATCATGATGGTTATGATGAACCATTTCTTACTATAAGAAGTATGATTAACATCAGAGAGGTAGTATACATTCCTACCAAGCCTTAAAGGGATAACTAAATTAAACGACTAGATATGAAGAACATCTCTAAGTTCAAAGAAGGCTACAATGTGTACTCATAGGATTACTTACAAGTCTTCCATGATGTGTATGCCTTGGTAGAAGCTAAACATTTTCCAAGAATGCTCATTAAAGAAGCTAAAAGTTGATACAAGTCTTTGAAGTAAGAATTTATTAAAAGATAAAGTACAATGTTGGAATTATTTAATGATAAGTATAAAAAATATTCCCAAGTGTCCAACTTGAGGAAGCATATCCAAGGATGAAAACTAGACCATCATGAATTCCCTAATGCAGCCTTGAGTAAGTATTACTCCCCACTACATAGATGCCTAGCTCATGGCTTCTTTAAAAAAGAACAACTATGTCATATCATACATAGATTCTGAAATAAAACAAGAGAAACTCTTGGGATCTATGTCTAAGGGAAACTTTCTGAAATAAGAGCCCATTACATTCAAAGATTAACTGATCAAGTGTCAAACAAGGAACATAAACTCAAGAATAAAGAGAGTACAAAAAGTATAACAGAGATTCCTCTATTTGTAAAAAGTAGGTTTGACTTTACAACCCACATAAGGGAGCATAAATAAAGGAAGTTATGTAAAGAAAAATATTATGCATTCAAAAATGAATTAAAATTCAGCAAAGGTTGATAAAATATGAGACTTGATAGATGAGATATTTCAAATGATATTAAAGGTCATGAAGAAGATAGTGGAATGGAAAATGTTGTAGACTCTAAGTCAAAGGATGTTAGAGAATGTTATAACCACCATTAGTAGGTAGTATTATTTAGCAAATTTCTTTATAATTAATGTGGAAAACAATAAGGAAAATTTTCCTATCATTATGGAAAGAGCATGACTTAGCACCATTAACACTAGGATAGGGATTTAAGACCTTTTCTTGAACATCATAAAAAACATGGTGAAGAGGTAGAAAATTTCATGCATTGCATAGAAGGATATAGGATGTATTTATGGGTAAATAGTTGAAACCATAAATGAAACTATAACATGAGCTCATAACAAACTTGAAAAATGCATGTGTGTAAAAAAATAAAGGTATAATGCCTACTTTGGAGAGGATCCACCTATATAAATCTTAAACATCTAGTTTATGCACCATCTCTACATGGCTAAATCATCAAAGTGCAAGTTTATGAAAGCATAATTTTTTAGCTCATCTTCTTTGTAAACATCTTAATTTGACATCTCATCTTCTTTGTAAACCTATCATTTGACATTCTGACTCTTAAGAATTATGTTTCACAACTTTGCCAAATTATTGTCCACACCTCATCACACTATCCTCATATCTAGATCCTTCCTATTGCTCTCATTTGACCCTAAGTTTATTCTAAAATTTACATAAAATAAGAAAAAAATTTAAAGAAAAATTATTAACTTAGGCAATGTCAATGCAATAGTGTTGATGTGACCATAAAAACCTATAAGCACATGTAAATAGTTAGAAAAGTTTTATTATTTTGCTCATTCTACAAAGGGATTTTTTACCATTTTAAGAGCCTAGAAGCTTCTAAATGCAATATCTAATATACCAAATACTTTATTCATGTCATTTGCAAGCTTGTAAGCTCCTAGAGTTGAGCTCTACATTATTGGGGTTAGAACCCACAATTTCCATTACTTCAAGAACCCTAATGATAAATGATGATTAAATATTGATAATTTAATAAAAAGATAGCTATCTTAGGACCTCTAGAATGTAGACTACAATTACTTAAAAATGTTAGTATCAAATGTTTCAAAATTAAACCAAACTCCAAGGATGATTAAGATTAAGGGTAATAATATCTTAAAATAACGTAATTAAAGACTAATGATGGATCATCCATGTAATTAGAGATGGATCCTAAAAGAGGTTCTCAGGTGGATAGTCCATCTTAGAGGAGAGAGAAGCATCTAAGAGGAGGAAGTAGTTAAGGGCAAGAGCAACCACAAGGTGAACTAGAGGCCACACATGTAACTGGGCCCCTCAAAGAAGAGCTTGAAGTAAAATCAATTTGGCAAATTCTAGCTATAGAGATTAGATGTTCTAGGCAAGATGAAGTACCTAGACCTTGGTCAAGCCTAGAGATCACATTAATGAAGACTTACCTAGATAAAATCATAATTAATAAGAATTAGAGCTTTATCTTGCAAGAGCCAAACTTTGGAAATAGCATCTCCACTATGGCCCATAATTTTCATGAGTGGAGAGTGGCACCTTAGTAAAACTTATCTCTTCTAGAATAATTACTAGGATGATACCACTATGAAAATCAAGGATATCATCATCTCCTACTTTATGGAGGTCATTGTAGAGGCCCTAGGACTTCCAAATATGGGGCCCAAGCAAGCAGAGGTATTTGCAAAGTCCAACACTTAGAGTAAGAAAGAGTGAATCCAAAGGTGTTATGAAGTGAATTGAAATGAGTATGATGTGCTTACCTAGGTGAAGTGAGTGTTTTTCAAGATAGTGGTGTACCACCTAAATCCCGTAATACACTTGAGCAAGATCACATCCTTCTCCACTAGGATGTGTGTTACACTTAAGGAAAAGTTTCTAATTAACCTACCCTAACTCATCTTCCTTAAAATAGAGAACTTCAAAGAAAATGAGAATGGCATGAAGAAACCATCCTTCTTGTGCCTAATTAGAAAACTTTGCAAAAGCAGAGAAATTACTTGCTATTCCAAAAACACTTTCAAAAGGGCACTTTAGTATTATGATAAGTGATGATAAAGGAGAAGCCACATTTACAACTTTAAAAAGATGTACCACCTCCACTAGCTAAGGACACAATAGGCACAAATGAAAGACTAAGTTAGTTAAAAGAACAACAACAAGTACCTGGAGGATCTATGGACTATCACCCTACAATGAGCCACCTAAATGAAGTTGCCCAAACCATAAGCTAGCAACAAGATGATCTATCCAATTTGTTCTCTACATGTAGAAGCTAAGTCATTGCTCAAGTCAACCTTCTTACATGAGGAGTTGCAGTATCACTACCATCCAAATAAATGCCAAAAATTTGGGTAATATTGTAGTATT
Organism: Gnetum montanum; assembly: GCA_015680685.1. Taxonomy (NCBI): domain Eukaryota; kingdom Viridiplantae; phylum Streptophyta; class Gnetopsida; order Gnetales; family Gnetaceae; genus Gnetum; species Gnetum montanum. The sequence goes on along the minus strand of MNCI01006783.1, from coordinate 805,434 downwards.
CTCTATGATGTTGTTGGAAGGAGAAGATGTGATAGTGATGATTTTGCCATATGAGTAGGAGGTAGCTATGGAGATGGTGTTGAATCAAATTGGATAAGCATTGAAGGTTCTTATAGCACTAGGATTAGACATTATTGCAATTATAGATATTTAGATGTTTATAGGAACCAGATCAAGTGAAATGAGTGCATCCCATCATGAGGAAGTACTAGAAAGACTGGTTGATGAGAAGCGAATATATCCTATGCCCAACCATACAAATCACAAGTGTGTACCAACGATTCGATTGAATTCCATAGGCTTAGTTTCTAAGTTCACCTATAGTCCTAGACTATGAATCAAGGGAGTGTGTGATTGTTGTCTTCCTAACTCACACTTGTGTTTTTTTGGTACGTATGGTTAAATGTGAATTAAGGCTTATGATGTTAAATTTTGTAAGTTTTTTATATATTTTCTTATCCTAATGTCTAGGTGCATAAATGAATATTTGATATTTAGCTTTTTGACTATTTAACTATTCTAGTGACTAACTATCCTAACATAAGTAGCCAATCCCACTTACTGTACACATCCTAAACTTATATTACGCTATTGTGTTACCAAACAGTTATTACTAGGCATTACTAAATGACTGCTACTAGGATTACCAAGCATAATATGTTATGTTTGAAGTGTACTTATGTGTTTACAATTAAGTGCATTAATTAATTAGAACTTATGAAAGTAAAGTGCAAATAAGAGAGATTAAAATAATCCAAGTACATGATGCTTGAATAAAGATCCATACAATCTTTTGAATTCATAGTGTAGGCACTCATAGGAAAATATTCTAACTATAGAGAAATCAAACTACAAGAGCTTTACTACATTATGGACCTAAGGTACCATAAATGTGGTTGGTGCTTGCATTTATATAGGCTTCACTTACATCAATGTCAATGCATTTTCATTGACATATGTCATCATGCATCAATTAGGATACGTTGACAGGGTTGCGTCAATGCATGCTCATTAATGCAGCCTACTTAATGATGGTTCATCATACTCCCATGAATGACTGAAAACTCATCCTCAAGTGAACAAAAGTTAGATCAAGCTTTTTACAAAATTTGAGGAAGTATGGAATTTATTAACTTAAAAACAAATAGACCAACTAACTTACTAACTTTGAGTGCCAAATTGTACAAAGTTACACAATTGGTATCCATGAAAACAAAATTGAACACTTATAAAAAAATTTCAGCAAGTACCCTTGAATTGTTGAAGAAAATGTAAATTCTCAAACAATGCCTATAGGTGGAGGCTCTTGTGGCATTGAAGGTCCTTCTCTAGGTTCAAGCGCTTACAACGATGGAGGTGGCTAAGGCTGACATGCTACTACCACTACTACTAGATGAAGTTTGAAAGCATCCAATAGTGCTTTCATTTTCTCCTCTTTATCTCATGGATTGTAAGTAGTTCATGCAACTTCATCAATGTGGGCTGGTGTAGGTATATCCCACGGGCATGACGTTGTAGGGAACAACTCATTAACATTAACAAACCATGCTATGAATTGTTTACGTTCAATGCGAATGTCTTTATGAGGTTCTATAGTTTGGGATATTCATTCATTCTTCTAGCTAGGTTCTCAACAATAGATCATTGGTCAATAAATTTTCTTTTAAAAATTTCAAGTTCTATGTTGGGTGTCTTCAATTGTTGCTTGGTCTCTTTGTGATGCTTAAATTCTTTCTCATACAAGAGGTAGGAACTAACCACCTGCTTCTCCAATTTGGTCCTTGGCCTTTCTACTATCAACATAGCCAAGTTTGCATAACAGAGGTTAGCAAAATCCATGTACTCCATCATCTCCTTGATTTGCAAGTCCTTTAGGTGGATTTCTATCTCATTGTATAAGTTTAAGTTGTCAAAAATTGGCTACCACATGTCACCTCTTTGTAGGGCCTCATTCATCTTCATCTTGGCCACTTGTATCTCTTTTTCATTTACCTCCTTGAGGAGCTTAAGCTAATCATTGTAATGATTTTTGACTCATTCGAATTTTAGGACCTCATTCTTCCAAGTAGCTACCTTGATTGTCATTTTCTAATGATGTGCTCAGACTTCATCCATCAAGAGATTCCTATTCTCTTCTACTAATCTCCTCAAAATTAAGTTTTTCCTTAGCTAGCTACTCCTATTGTTGTTAAATGAATTCGAGCATCTACTCCTATTGTTGTTAAATGAATTCGAGCATCTGGTCCTTTTGTTGCTTGACACTTTGTAGGTGATGAAGATCCTTAGTGAGGACCAAGCTCTCTTTGCAAACCTGTCTGTTAGTACATTTAACCATTAAATGGAATGGGCTGTATGGGTTGGTGATTCTTACAGAAGAGTTATACATTTTAATGGAAATTAAAGAAAGGGTAGGGCTGCCAAACGTAAAGAAATAAAGTTAGATTTTTGCTGCCCATAGTGATAGTCTGTTTCCTTAAGATACATTACACATATTAGAAATGTTATCACTGAACAGTCCATAATTGAAGACAAGCAGAGCATTTAACATAGGCACTTTGCCAACATTACTATACAAGGAAATTTTGAAAAGGGGAAATAATATAAATGATTTTGATTATGCATATGAAGGTTTCCATCAAACCATGTCAAGAAGGACCACGAATTACAAGGATTTTTCCCTCTTTTTCATGCCAATGAACATTTGTAGTTTTCAAATATATGCATTAACATGGATTCTCATTTTTCCTTCCCAACATATGTGGAATGTCTTACGTTTATTGCAAATGCTTTCGAAGAATTCAATAAACAGGAAATGGAATATGTAAACTATGTAACTCAAGAATTTGAATGACAAAATTCAGTTTAAAATTCACATTCCAGGCAAAGTTCAGTGTTAAGTTTACACTTAATATTCAATCTTGAACCTTTAAATCATGGTGACATGCCCTGCGGATGGGACACCATACAAAGAATGTACTTTGAGCTTTAGATAATCATTGTTGAATTCACTGAGGAAGAGAGCAAGGTCGCTATCTCCTGACACAGATTTCAATAAACCTTCTGGGTTGATCCAAATCCTAGTTTGTATCAGGCTTTTTAGGGAAATAAAATCTCCTTCTTTCTGTGAAAAAACTAAAATTGAAATTGCTATTAAAGGTTGGCTTTAATGATCTACCAAAGGGTTGAATGCAGTATGGATTAATATTATAAAATAAAAGATGCTTCAACCAAGCTGAAACTTCAAAGAATTTCAAAGAAAACATTAAAATACATCCTATTCGGTAGGGGTTTTTTTAAAAAAAAAACAATTTTAATACAGAGATCATCAAGGCAGTGAACCTTCCTGTTACTGTAGAATTTGAAAATTTGCAACTAACATGTTCGTAGCATCAGACATTAGGTCAAACATATAGCCTTAATCTGAGTTTAAACACTTTTAAGCTCCAATAGTTATTGCTGTCGCTGCTTCATGGCATCCGGATTCTCCATTAGTGTCGCTTATTCAAGAGTATCATCACTAATGGTGAGACCGTCAGATATGATGGCATCCATGACACTGCCAGTGAATGTTCTATCTCATTGAAGAGGCCCCCTTGCTGTGTTTACGTCTGCACTGGCGTTGTCATCCTCATTGATGAATGTGTGCGCTAAAAATGGCAAGAAAATCTAAGTTTCAGAGGATTTAAGTCCATACTGTATACCCTAGTGTCGAACACAGTAGCATCCAACACCAATGATGGAGCCACTATGCCCATGATCATTAGGGTTAAGCCCCTCTGACACTGACGTCTTCCCCACGCACCAGCATCACTGCTGTCACTTGTCTTTTTCTCTGAATACGGCTTTGAAGACACCAAGGGCGCAACACGGCAAGATATAAACCTACGTCCCAACACATGTCCAAATCCCACATGATCATGATGATGATAATGATAGTTGTAGGAGATGCTAATTGTCCACAGATCAAGAAGGTTAACCATGGCACAGGGCTAAGCTTGAGTGTTGTAATGCCCGTGGTTGAAGGCAACTTGTTCGTGAACAGATCACCGCTGTGGTTCAACCCCCTTCTTACCTTTGCCGATGGACGCGTGATTCTTAATTTTATTTTATTTTTATTTTCTTATGTTGATGACTTTGGATCTCCAACCTTCAAGCTTACAAGGTGCTATGAATCACGTTGAAGGACTAAACACGAGGATGAGTTTCAAAAGAATAATAAAAAAATAATAAAAAAAGAAAGATTATTAATCAATTAAAAAGAGATTGTTAGGCAGCACACTTGCCAAATGCGGCTTAAAATTTTCATAAATTCCAATGGAAGTTATAACCCTTTAGGTAGTTAAGATTAACTATTTTAGATATTTGTTACTTCTCTTATGATTATTGTAACTACCCAAAGCCACTATAAAAATGCTTCAAGGTAGAATGAGGAAAAAAGGAGAGAGCATACTTAGGAACAACTTTGAAGAATATTGAAGATTGTAAAAGCATGGCTTGTTAAAGATATCAATTCATCTACTTTGTTTTTTAATCCTATGAGTTCATTTCTTCCTATTTTGTTTTAGTTACTTAGCTAACAGATCGTGCTTGGCATTTAATTTTGGGATTTTTCCTAGCTTGCTTTTATAGCTATGTTTTTGCACAATATTAGACTTCTATTAAGATTTGTCATAGAAGAGCTTATGTTGTTAAAAAGCCTTAAAAGCAATTTAATAGTAATGTTTTAATAAAATTGTCTGTTTTGAGCATAGAGAATCTAGCAAAATCTTTGGTATTTTGATGGGACTTAAATAGCTTTTTTATTTTTTAAAGTGTATTGCCTTGGTATTTCAATTAAGAGATTGTCAAATTTCTTGAAAGATTTGTTGAATGCAATCTTTGACATTTATTAGCTAGCCAAAATAGAGACTCATACTTTGTCGTTTACGTAGCGATTTTTGGTAGTATAATAAGATTGTCTTTATGAAATTGTTTGTTGAGCTTAGAAAGTTTGAATAATTCATAATTATTGAACTAAGAATAGCTTTATTGCAAAGTGTTTACTCGTATTAATCTATTTTTCTTAAATATTTGAGATTTCACACAAATCTACTTTCTTTTTTTTCTCTTTCTAAGTCCATTGAATCTTGCTCTATTTCTAGTTTTCTTGTGGAACTTTCTCTCTAGGGGAAATTAGGAGTAGATTGGTAGAATTTTGCTTAAACATTTTTGCAAAATTTTATTTGTTGCAAGTAACGTACTATAAGGATTGTATAGACTAAGTGACTTGACAAAATAGGAAACCTTCAACAACTCATAGTATTTGACAAAGATAGTTGAATCTCTTTTATGATAGCCAATAACAACTTCATACACAACCCAACCACTTTAACATTCATAATAGTAAACACATACTCACAATTGGTTTATTTCATAACTATTGAGTTTATTTGGAGGTATTTGGGCCTTGGTATTGTCAAAGACCTGCAATCACCTAAACCTTGTTTGAAGAACACCTTTAATCCCTTGACCTCGAAGGTCATGAGACTCAAAGGCCCCCAATGTTGGCAATCCCAAACAATAACCAATAGTGACAAGTCCTTGTTGATATTGAAGGCCATGGCTTCTAACAATAACGTGGCAAAAATCCTTGCCTCTACATTATAAACCTCCCTTATTTCATGCTGAAGTTTTTGGAAAGCTTCATTCTTCATGAGGTATGGGTTGACAATGGTGGGATTGGAGAGATGAGCCTGCAACTTTATGACCTCGACAACCAACCATTAGTTCTTAGTGGTAGATGCCTATAGTTGGGCATTAACAATGAGGATTTTACCCTTTGTCTCAAGTAGCTATGATTGGGTTCTTATAATTTCATTCAAGAGATTAAAGAACTTTGGAATTAGTTGCTTAGGTCTCACTAGTTGTTCCAACACTTCTTTGTGTTGGCTACACTTAACCGATCACTTCTTGCTTCTACAAATGTTTAAATATCCACCATCACAACATGACCTAGCATGCATGTCATAGAAGTGTTTAGGGCCTCTATTACCCTATCAACCACCACCTACACCATTATCTCTTATCCTTGGTGCTACATCACTAGAATAATCACTCCCTCACCTTTCTCCAAATGTATTGAGAAAGTTGTGGCATTTCTAGAAATTTTAGGGAATACATATCCAAGGATGGACATGGTAACTTCTTGAGTGCTAATGATGAGTCATCAATATGATATTGGAGCCTCGACATTGGATACCTGATGTCAGAGCCTAGGACACAATGTAAAATATTTGATATCATGGGGTATATGCTGACCTATAAATATAGCACTCGAGCTCATGATTTTTAATAAGTTTTTCATAGTTTTTATCATAGATAGTAAAGCTCTTGCAATTTTTTTTCTCTAGAATTAGAATATTTTCGGAGTGTCCATAGCAGGAGTCTAAGTGTGTACAGATCTTTGTTCGAACATTGATGTACCTAAGCATAGTAGTGTGATGGGAATAAAAATGAATCCTTTTGATCATCCTTGCAGCACTGAGAATAGATTAATGTTTCCTTGATGCATTTAATATTCATGCACTTTATTCTCACACACTTCACTTTAATGCACTTTAATTAAATAATCAATTTTTAGTTGTTAATGAACACAAGTACGACCACCTCGAGCATACATGTAGCACTTAGTAACCTAGAAATGCTTAACGTTTGGTAGCGTAGCAGCGCTATACATGTTCAGGATGTGCCTGGAAAGTGGGAATGGGTACTTGTGTTAGGCTACTTAGATAGTAGATAAATTAGATCTTAAATTACTCTACCTTTCATTCTTGTTGTAGGTGATTAAATTTATAAAACATAAAAATGATAAAAATCATGTGCCTTAATTATAGTTAAATCATATCCTTGAGCTTCACAAGTGTAGTTGGGAAGACAATGAACATTCTCAACATTCATTTCACTTCTTAGAGAATTAATGCACTAAAGAACTATAGGTCCACAGAATTTGGCTAGATTACATGTGAACGCCTTAGTGATTCACATGGTTAGGTGCAAGGGTAACTCATCACTTATCATTAGCACCATTGCTGAGGACCTTTTCGGTTATTTTGTGTGCTTTCTAGGATTTGGTGAAAATTATTCAAATCATTGAAATGAACCTTAGAATTATATCACATTTTAAAATTACTATAAAAATATTTAAAAGGACACTACATTTTTATTATTCTAACATAAAATGTCTTCTTCTCACAAGAGTAATTCTTTGCCCAAGTTTGACAGAGTACATCTGTCAATGCCTCAATAATACTAAGTGGTATATGCTCATCCTAATGAGTATGTACCAAAATTCACCTTCATCCTATATCAAGATGAGCAGTTGCAATGACATGACATGGAGGGCAACATTGTGCTACCACCTAATTAATCCATTCCTACAATGCTCCAACAAATGCTTATACAATGGGGTCTCCAAGGACTTCATGCTGAGTACATGGTGTAGGGTAGTGACACTAGGGATTATCATCCCATTGAGGCACAACATCTTAGGGATCACCAGTTAGAACAATGTCATGAATCTATGAAAGGAAAAAGATTTAATGATTCCCCACTCTTGTTGTACCAAAAAGATTATGGAGAGCCCTTCTTTGGGGGTTTTCCATTCAGTGAAATTCCTTTCTTTGACTTCGATGAATGGAGGTCCACGATTCACAATCTTGGTTCTAGTAAGAATGGATCCAATGACAAAGAAAGATCCAAAGAGGTAAGTCAAGGCAGGGATGCGAACAAGAAACAAGATCATGATCGTGGTCACGATCACCAAAGAGGTGGTGGCAGGCATCATGATGGTGCTAGTCCTCCTTCCTCTTCACCTTCATCATCATCCTCTTCTTCTTCTAACTCTAATTGCAATAGCAGGGGATGCGACTATGATGGAGGTGACCAACAAGACCGAAATGATCAAAGGGACTGTCAGGTAAGGCAAGACTAAGGGAATGAGCATTCAAGAGAGATGCAATGCCATGAATGAAGGGGTAGTAGAGGACATTAGAGGCACCAAAATCAAGGCCTCAATGAGCCTTTGCTTACTACCTTAAGTATGATGAACATTGCAAAGGTAGTATGAATTCTAACAATGCATGTGAAGGACAGTCAGATCAAAAGGCTAAACATGAAAAATATCCCTTGGTTTGAATGAGGATATAATTGAAATCCATAGAACCATCTCCAAGCTTTTCAAGATGCATGTGCCTTGCAGAATATAGAAAATGAATGTCAAAAGCTTAAATTGTTCAAACATACACTCATTAAAGAAGTAGAAAACTAGTATCAATCTTCAGAACTAGAATCTATTAGACGATGGAGTACAATGCTTGAATTGTTCAATGAAAAATATCAAACATACTTTAGAGTGTCCAACTTGAGAAGGAAGATCCAAGGATGGAAACAAAAAACACATAAACCCTTGGATGCCACCATTAACCGATATTATTCCTTAATGCATAGCTGTCCTAGCCATGGTTATTCTCAATTGGATCAACTTCACCACATTGTAGACGGGCTTTGATCTAAAATAAGGAGAACCCTTGGAATTTATGCCCAAGGGAAACTATCAAAATTAAGCAACTATCAGATCCAAAGATTGATTGAGTAGGTAGCTAAAGAGGAAGGTGAATTGTAAAAATGAGAAAGTGCAGAAAAATATAATTATGATTCTTCCATCCGAAAGAGAGAGGTTCGATTTTGTGATAGTGAGGAAGAATTAGCACTTGATGAGGGGGTGCATAAGAAAGCCTTATCACTTCAAAAATTTCAATCCAAAATTATAGCTAAGGTTGATCAGTTATGGGATTCCATGGATAGCAAATTTCAAGCTATCCTAAAAATTGCTAAAGTGTCCAAAGAATGAGGTAGTGATTGTAAGTGCAGGAGGCGCAAGGAAGTTGAATGTACTTATTAAAAAGATAGGGGCAAGATTGCTACAATAGAAGAAGTTGCGAAAAGTGAATCAGATGATGATGGTAGATGTGACGTCTACTAGTGTGAACATCCTAAGGGATGTTACCCCATAGTGTCACAGTTATAGGAGTCTGGGGTGTATGCTTTGAATCCACAACAAACACAAAGGCAAACATCTAGAAGATTATCGTATTCTCAAGGTAATTCTAGGAAGTTCCATTAGCCACCACAGTATTATCCAAGTGGAACTCCACTACAACCATATGAGCAATATCAACAATGGTAGCAACCACAATCATGGGCGCTGGCATCACCAAGGTAGCAATACCCTTACCGACAACCTAATTCCTATGGGTACTTCGTTTAGCAACCCTTGTCTCCACGTGACTCCTCTAGTCACGTTTCTACTTTACAATCTCACTACCATCCTTTTGATTATTATTGAACTCATTCTCCACATGCAACAAGGGATACCACCTCCTATCCTTATCCTTCTCCTATTCCTGCACATCTTCCTCATCCAATTGCATAGCTATCACATGATCCACCTATGTAGGGTGAACTTCTAGTTTAACCGCAACAACACAATGCTACCAGGGTTGTTAATCTACAACCAGTTCATCAATCAAGTGGTTCGAATACTAGATCAAATAAAATACCTTTCTTTCAACCACATAGTTTGCCTAAGTCCTTAAATACACTTGTAGTTGACATTCCTGTTCCTCTGTCTTCCTTTGTATCAAATTCTTTTAAGTCCCCTTCAAACCAAACATCATCCAAGATCCACACTGTGATACTTACTCACATTGTATTTGATTGGATCCATGCTGGAGACCTTCCCAAGAAGTTAGCAAATCTTGGGAGTCCTCTGATCTATTTGCAAATTGCTGGGAACAAACCATGCAAAGCTCTTCTTAACTCAGGTTCTAGTGTCAATATAATCTCTCATGAGATGTATACTACATAGAACCTACCTCCTTTAAGGAAGAGCGATATCAAATTAGAATTGGCAAATCAGTCCATCACTATTCCATTAGGACTAGTTGCGAAAACTATCCATGGGTGGTCTCATCCTATTAATTTCCTAGTGATCAAAGTGGAGAACTACAAAGGAAACTTCCCAATCATCATGGGAAGGGCATCGCTAAGCACCATTGATGCTAGGATAGGCATCAAAGATTTTTTCCTAGAAATATCCAAAGAAAATGCATTCAGAATGATCATGAAGAAGTGAGTTCCATGCATCGCGTACAATGATACAATATGCAATTATCTGTAGAAACTTTAGGCTATGAAGTGAGCATCTATCTCTACATGCAACCAATGTAAACTATAAGTAGAAATTCAAAGGTTTCTATATGCAACAGCCACAAAATAGGAGGGCACCCAATGGCTGACCACTGATTCTTAGCGTAGCACACTTTGCATGGAACTAATGAAGAGCCTAACATGCACATATGTTGTAGGCATGGATAAACTAGAGCAAGTTCATCACCAACTCTCTAATGATGCAAATGATGATACCTATTGAAAAGAGTTGGAAATTCCTAAAAATTTCAAGAGCCCCTTGAACTAAAAATGCTACCAGCCAGCATGGAATATGTGTTCTTAAAAAATGGGAAGTCAATCATAATCAATGTAAATCTTATTCTAGAATAGAAAAATATGTTGTTGAATGTGGTTGAAAAATGATTAGCAGCCTTTGCCTAGTCATATCCTAAACTCACAAGGATTGGTCCTAGGATATGCTAGCATTACATCTACACTAATCCGACCATGAAGCTAAAGAGATAGCCATAGAGGTGATTGAATTCCAAACTGAAGCATATCGTCAAAGAGAAAATCAAACAACTCCTCAAGGCAAGGTTTATTTATCCCATTACGGATAGTGAGTGGGTTAGTCCACTCGTTATTGTGCCCAAGAAAGATGGAAAATGATGGGTTTGCATTGATTTTTAACTACTAAATATGGAAACATTCAAGGATAATTTTCCATTATCATTTGTTGATCAGGTATTAAACACAATATCTTGGCATTACTACTACAATTTTCTAGATGGTTATAACCAAATCTAGATCACATTAGAGAACCAAGCCAAAACACCAAAACAACATGCACAAGTCCTTAGGGGACTTTTACATATCACAAGTGTAGTTTGGAAGACAACAAACATTCTCAATGCCCATTTTATTTCCTAGAGAATTAGCACACTAGAGAACTATAGGTCAATGGAATTCAATCGAATCATGCATGAACATCTTAGTGATTCATATGGTTGGGCATAGGGGTATCTCATTGCTCATCAGCTAGGGTTTGTTCTTGTGAATGCCTAATTCCTTTATGCTAAGAATAGTGGGGTGGTTTACTCCATCGAACTAATGGTCCTTGTGACCTAATTATGATGGTTTAAAGCTGGATGGTAAATTGATGATTCCCCACCACTTGTTGAGCCCTATTGCTGCTAGTCATGAATTTTACAAATCCTTTCTACAACTACCAATGCCTCCTGTGTGGTTTCTCCTAGAGGTGGTGGTGGTGGTGGCCTCTCCTCTTCTTGTAGCTTCATCACTACCTTATCCTTCATCATCTCCTACCAAGATGTAATAGGAGCATGATGAACCATATCATTAGCATAACATGCTATGCCTCTCCTTTTGTAGATTTTTCTAATTAAGCAAGTGAAGGAAAGTATCTTACTTCCTTTTTCTTTTTCTTTAAATTGCTTCTCTATCTCTAGATAGATAAATTATGGAAGACTGACAAGGCACTAGTGAAGAAGATTGTGACCTTATTTAGCCTCACCATGGGGTTTAAGTGATAGGTTGAGATTTTGAAATAGATACGTTTCACCTTCATGAGTGCACCGTACTCCTTACAGTCCACGTCATAGCAATGATAGACCCACTCTTTCTTAACTTCTAGATTTACTTGGATCAAGATTTCTGCCAATGTTGCCCTGGTATTAGGAAAACTAAGGGCCTCTATAATGACCTTAACCAAGTAAGAGACTATGATATCTTTGATTTTAATAGACATGTCTCCTTGCCAATTGTTCTAGAATAGGTAGTTCTCCTCCATGTACCATCCTCCATTGGAGAAGAGAATAGGCCATATGAAAGACCTTGTAATTGCATGTGGACTTCTTCTTATGCCAACTCCAAGAAGGGGTCCAATGTTTAATTCTTGAAGAATCCAACTCTAAACCTCATTAGTTCTAATTCTTTCTAGGCATGCCTCTACTAGTATGACTTCAAGGTTAGGCCTTAGCCTAGGAGCTTCATCCTACCTGGATTGGCTATTCTCTATGGTGGGAATCTGTTTGACAGATTCCACCTTGGGCCTTCCAAAAAGGTCATGTTGCATGTGTTGCTTTGGTTGCTTGTTCTTGGGTGGTTTTTGTTGTTGGTCCCTTCCTCCTTGTGGTCACTTCTTCCTAGGCTAGGAAGATCCTTTTGCTGGTGCCCCTCTCTTTCATACCATTTGTGATCACAAACATAATCTTGAATTAACATTTTTAGTTTATAACCCTTAGTTCCTTCAATACCTTTCTTACTAAATCTAGTTATACTTAGGTTTGTTTGTAATCTTTGTAGATTTATTATTTTAATAATCTACTACCAGAGTTTATTTGGGAGGTTTTGCCCTATTTAGGATAAGTATTTTAATATTATTTTTGAGAATAACTATTGGAAAGCTAGAAAAAATTTGAAAATTTTGCTATCATAAACTAAATATTTGTAGCACCCATAACATAAAGCTTATCTCTAATAGCTAGGAGATCGAAGAATGAGGTGAATCAAGTGAGTAAATTAAAATACAAAGCACTTAGAAGATTTTTGGGTTCTCAAAAAATGCAAAAACTCCTCTTTCATTTGAAGGCAAATGGTGGAAAAATGGCTAAGTATCATGCATATTTATAGTATTTACTTGTTGCATTGATGGGGATGCATCAACACATCAAGTGCATTGATGGAGATGCATCAATGCATTGGGCTATATCAACAAGGATGTAGCGATGTAGCTATTTGAGCAATTTTTTCACATTGAAAGACTAAGAGTTTTTGAAGATTTTGAGAATGACACGAGCCTAATGAAAGCTAGAAAATCATAGAAGGATGGTAAAACGTGGAAGAGGGTGTTAAATTCATTGAAAAAGGAGAACGAATTAGATTGGATGAAATATAGATGCCAAAATGAGGTAAAACTGGATGTTCAAAGGTGAAATGATGGGATTGATTGCAAAAAATGACTAAGGGATAGGAAGTTGAACTTTAACAAGACCAAGGAGTATGCAAGTGGAGCCTTTCCAAAGTAGGCTCATGCCATTAATTCCCTTACATGTCCTCATACCAATGAGTCCATAGGCACCGAGGATGATTAATGATTGTATGAAGTTGAAAATAAAATCCACATGAGAGATCATTGAAGGATTATGACATACCAAAATAAACACATTAATTAACCAAGATAAGAGGTAGTGAGATGATCGATGATGAGAGTAGAGTGATGGGAGAGAGAGTTTGGGAAGAGAGTCTCTTATCTAGGTCACATGAAGTCCTTGTGGAATATGTGGTTAAGATGATCTAATACCATTCCATCCTTAGTTGAAATCAAGTCCATCCACATTTAGTGGCTTCACATGGTTATGATTTGACCATTTAACTAACAAGAGTTCATGACCAACCCTAAAGGACAGCCACCATTCCAAATAGAGTAGAAAAGAGAAGCAGGAAGATAGGAAGGGTCTTAGTTAGAGGGATTTCTTCAAGCATGGGTAACATGTCTTTCCAACCCCATAACCAATGCTTGTAGCCCATTATTATGCTAAGAGGTGTGTTTTGAATTCCTGTATTTGTTTGTTTTTTATGTGAATCACATCATGCAAAGTCATGCTTCCTATTATGGTCAACAGTATGAGTGATGAGAGACCAATGAGAATACTCATAAAATTTAAGAAGGAAGTTAGGTATAGAAAGTAATAAATCTCCTTGAATCCACACCTTGTTCATCCCACTTGGTCTATTCCAAGTTTTTTAAGTACCAAGATCATTAATTCTTTTAAACTTGTAATTATGAAAGGATCTCATGCTTCCTATATGAGGAACCTTAAAGAGATAAGTGGAATGGGTGGATGATGTGGATTCATTGCTTGATATCATTCAAAAATTAATACTTCATTAATCAAGAAGATAATTCCAAGATAAAATCTAGTCATTGACCAATTAATCTAAAAATTAAATAAAATATTAAGTGAACTTCCAATACTAGTAGTAGCTACTGCAAAAACTTAAGATTCCTAATGAATAAACAAATAAGAAAACAACACATAAGGTAATATAAATAAGGTAAAATATATAAAATAAGCTGCAAAATATTCAAGAAAATTGAAAACATATAAAGAATGATGTCAAACAAAAAGTTAAAAAACTAGGTAGCCTACACATAATCTTAACATGGGTGGCCATATCCCCCATGACTAAGGTAGAAGTAGGAGATTCGAAAGATAGAACATGCTTGTTTATTGATTGAGGTAACCATGTTACTAGTTATCCCTAGTTCTAGGAAAGATTTCACTTGTTGAATGTTGACTAGCAACCACTTATTTGGGCTAGAAGGATGGTAAATCATCATGACTCCAAAAGGAAAAGTTAGATGAATAATATGGGTCCTTTCCATAGTGTCTAAAATTTTGTACATTGTGGGATGTGCATAGGGTTTCAATAAAAGACCTTATCATCTAGTTAGAATTTAACTTTTCTTATGTGTGAGTCATGATATTGTTTGGTGTGTGCCTTGTGCACCTCATTCATGAATAGGGCTACCTATTGATTTTCATCTAGCCCATTCAATATAATTAAACATTCTTTTTGTACTAGACTTAAATTAAGGTCAATTTTATAAGCCATTGAAAGTGTACAAAGCTCTATTTGAATTAGGAGAGTTGGTAATTTCCTACACACTAACTCATAAGAGGAATATCGAATAGAAAGTTTCCAAGTGGATCAGTAGGCCCATAGAGCAGCATTGAGTGTTATATTCCAATCTTTCCTATATTTACTAACTGTATAGGTTAGTAGTCAACTATTACAATTTAACTATAGCATGTTAGTAGTTAACTACTACAATGATGTATGCCTTTGTATTGGACATGGGGTTGATGGGCTTCATGAAGTTAATGTCCTAAATATTGAAAGGCTTCACTGGTTGAATCCACTGTTGGAACCCTTCCATCCATACAATCATTTATCCATCTCGTTGATAATGTTCACATGAATGGAAGAATTGATGAGCATTCCTAAAGATTATTGATTAGGAATATCTTACCATAAGGATTTTTATGATTGTTCACCTCCTTGCATAATGGTCCCCACAAGGGCCTTCATGAGCATCCTAGAGGATTCATAGTTGATTAGCATAAGGTACATACCATAGTACCAAGTCATTGGAACAAATACTATAAATGTTACCTTAAATTTCCATGTATTGTTTGGCTTGGTGAAGAAACTATTATTTCTTCCTACTATCCCATTCCTACAACATCTCCTAAGTGAGTAGATAGGAGAGGAATTCCTAATGCCAGTTAAGATTCTTAGGATTTTACACTTCAATAACTTTGGCAAAGAGGAGTACATCTAGAAATTGGTCAAATAAAGATCCCTTATGCTCTTTGTTATCCCATCATAACTAAGAGAATTGGTTGACAACGACATTCTCAATTTCCTTTCTTTTCCACCATGATGAGGTTGAACTCCTATAGGATTACTAGCCACCGTATGATAAGTGGACACACCATTAGCTTGTTCATGAGGAATTGGATGGCACTATGGTCTATGTATACAAAAACTTAATATTTTAAGCACATAGTGCCTAAATTTTTCTAAGGCATGCACCAACACCATGAGCTTCTTCTCTCTGGTTATGTAGTTCAATTGTGCTCCCATAATGCTTATGCTTATATAATGGATGTAGTAAGGATGATTATGATCATCCAATTGTGCAAGCATAACTCCCAAAGCACAATTGCATGCATTTTTCATGATGTGCAAATATTTGAACCAATTAGGAACACGTAGGATTGGAGTTTCTCCAAGATTCTACTTTAACTTCTAGAATGCTAACTCACATTCCTTTATCCAGTTGAAGGGTGCATCCCTTTTGGTTAGCTTAACCAACAACTTAGCAATTTTTGAGAAGTTCTCAATGAAGTATCGATAATAACCAACATGGCCAAGGAATGACCATTCATCTTTCATTGTTTTAGGTTGCCTAGTGATTCCTTCGATGGCATGTACTTTTTTCAAGTTCACCTTAATCCCTTTACTTGAAATTCTATGCCCCAACATAATGCCTTTTTGAACCATGAGATGGATTTTTTGCCAATTAAGCTTCAAGTTAGTCTTCACACATCATTAAAGTATTTGCACAAGATGGTCCAAGGCTTACTCAAATGTGTTACCATAGGTAGAGAAGTTGTCTATGAAGACTTCTACCTCACTACCAATTTTCTATTAGAAGATGTTGAGGATCAAGCATTGGAAGGTACCAGGAGCATTGCACAAGCCAAAGGGAATCTTTCGATATGCAAAAGTTCCCCAAGAACTTGTGAATGTTGTTTTGGCTTGGTCCTCAAGTACAATTTGGATTTGGTTATATCCACTATAACCATCTAGGAAACTATAATAACAATGCCTTGCTATGGTATCCAACACTTGACCAACGAATGACAATGAAAATGATCCTTAAAGGTTGCAATGTTCAACAACCAACAGTCTATGTAGACTCTCCATTTTTCTCCTTTCTTAGGTACAATAATGAGTGGGCTAACCCATTCACTATCCATAATCAGATAAATGAACTTGGCCTTGAGGAGTTGTTCAATCTCCCTCTTAATCATCTACTTTAGTTTGAAATTTAATTTTCTCTGCAATTGTCTCTTTGGCTTGATGAAGAAGTCTGTATAGATGTAGTGTTGGAATATCCACAAATCTATTCCTATTAGTTCATGATATGACTAAGTAAAGGTTGTTGTCCATTTGTACACTACCTTCAATAGTTTCTTTTTCTATTGTAGAGCAAGTTTGACATTGATGATTATTAGCTTGTTTTTGTTTAGAAAATCATATTTCATAATTGTCGGTAAAGCCTTTAGTTCATGGGACTCTCATTTGAAGTGATCAAGAATCTCCAACTCTCCCCATTTCATTTCACTTTATGTGTGGAAAAGTTGATAATGAAGTTGCTCCATTTCATCCATGTTCTCTATACATGCACTTGTAAGGCTCTATGATGGCTCCATGCATATGGTGGACTCAATTTGGTGATCTGTTATCATCCATAGGGTACCTTCTTTCTTTGTGGCTACTGCACATAGGCACTTTTGAATAAATATTATTTCAGCACACTAATTAAATACTTGGATTGATGTCTCTTTGATTGTTCATAGTTTTTGCACACAATGATACCCTATGTCACTGTATGTGATGCACAAAACCCTCTTATTCTCTACCTTACCAAATTCATTTTCCTTGGAGATTTGTAAGGAAAGGTCTTAGATCCCCATCTTGGCATCAATTGTACTTAGCTATGCCCTTTTCCTAATGATAGGGAAGTCACCCTTACAATTTTTCATATGAATCACAAGGAAATCCATAGGATAAGACTATTCATAAATGATGATCACAATGTCCTCCACTAATTCCAAAGAGACAGTGATGGGTTGATTTGCCAGCTTAAGTCTAATATTTCTCTTCTTCAATGACGATAGGTTCCAAGTATGGATGGTCATCCAAGAACCTGAATCCAAGAGAGCTTTACATTGTTCATTCTTTGCAATTTGTAAATAAATGAGACAACTCCCAGGATTAGATCATTTCCTAGGAAGGTGGCTAGCCTATATCCGATTTGTGTCCGCATGGATCAAAATAACAATATGAATGTTTGAGGCCTTTTAGTTTGAAGGCGACTTAATGGTACTTTCAGAGGTAGAGATGGTAGGGTTAGCAGCCATAGGTGCTTGTAAGGGTTTCTTGGAGTTGTTGATTCTGAAGAACAATATCTTACAAAGCTTTGGTTTAGAACCACTTGGATAGATATCTGATTGTAAATTTCTTACCCTTGCAACATTTCTTTGTTGTGGCTATGGCAAAATCTCATCCTACATCTCAAAAAGTCTTCCTTATCTCATTTCTAAGCGCATCTACAATAAGATGAAAATAATTCTGTTGGGAGTACTCATGGCTTTGGTTTTAGTGTAATAAAGAGTAGTACCTACCCAAGCCCACATTAAAGAATTTATGATTTCTTTGTTTCCATCCTTGGATCTACCTCCTTAAGTTAGACACTCTAGAGCACATTTGCTATTTCTCATTGAAGAGCTCTAACATAGTAATCCATCAATGAATGAATTCTAGTTCTAAAGACTAGTACTAGCTTTCTACTTCCTTAGTAAGTATTCTTTGAAAATAATTTCATTTTTTACCATTCATTATCTATATTCTGCAAGGCACATGCATCATGAAAGGCTTGGAGATGATTTTGTGAATCTAAATTATATTCTCCTTCAAACTTGGTGATATTAATTGTATCCAACCTCTTAATCTTATTAGCCTTCAAGTGCTTTATTGAAATTCTTACTATCTTTGAAATGTTAAGCATATTTTGGGTAGTCAACAGAGGCTCATCATAGTCATGATGTCTATGATGAGTTCTACTATGTCTTTAGTCTCTATGACATCCCTCTCCCCCTTATGGTTGTCCTTGTCTCTAATCTTAATCATCCTAGTAGGATATGCACTCATCTCTATCCCACCATTCATCCCCATCCTAGTCTCTACTGCTCCTCCTTTTGTCTTGGCTCCTATTCCTCCTATTAGATTTTTAGGATAAAGACAAAGAAAATGATGTGGGTGAAGAAGGAGAACCAGGGGAACAATGCCTATTAGTTCCTCTTCTTTGGTCCCTACCATGATCTTTATACTTTTCTTTGTCTTTCTTTTGATCATTATCCTACCCTAAACCCTAAGACCTAGTTTTTCCATCACCAAGGTTCTCCAGAGTTGATTGTAACCTTTGGTTAAGGGTCTCCTTATCATAAAGAGGAGGATAATCTATGTATTAGGAGTGGCTAGAAAAGAAATCCTTGTCCTATTTATTTTGTTGCAAGAATAATTAGGTTAGAGCTCTATACCCTTTGAAGCCTCATATTGCACTTCCATGTGTTGATCTTTCTTTCATTAGGCATTAGTGGGTGGATAGTCTCTATCGATGTAGTCTTGAACTTTGTATTATAAGTTAAGTACAACGATGCCTAGCTTGATGAGATTGTTCAGTAACATGATGGGAATAGATCGATCTAGAGGCAACACTATGTTGCCTTTTGTGTCCCATTAGCACATTTATTCATCTTAATGTAGGATGAGCATGAAACCCATATTATAAAGATCCAAATGAGAATAGATAAACCTTAGTTGGTGGGGCTTCTTTAATGCTTCCCATTGTTGATTAGATTCACTAGTATGTGGTGGAGATTCATCCTTGTGTGAAAAAGACATATTAGTTATAGATTTGAAAACAATGTGCTTTTTGATATTTTATTATTTCTTTAATTATTCCCTTAATGGATGATAGTGGTCTGCTATAGGTTTTTCACAACATCTTTGTGTAACTTGATAGTGTTTTCCTACTTAGCGCGCTTGGCTAAACTAACTTCGCAGTAATGACACTAATGATGAGCAGTGAGTATACTCTGCATTCAACCATATGAATCACAAGTATGTACTAGTCATCCAGTTGGATTTTGTATACTTAGTTCCTAAGTTCATCTAGGAATCAAGGAAGTGTGTGATTTTTGTCTTCCTAACTTACACTTGTGTTTCTGGTACGTATGGCTAAATGTGAGTTAAGGCTTATGATGTCTATTTTTATAAGTTTTTTATATATTTTCTTATCCTAAGGGTTAGATGCATGAATGAATATTTAACTTTTTAACTACTTAGCTATTCTAATAACTAACTATCCTGACATAAGTAGCCAATCCCACTTACCATACATATCCTGAACTTATATTATACTACTAGGTTACCAAACGGCTATTACTAGACATTACCAAATGATTGCTACTAGGATTACCAAGTGTAACACATTATGCTCAAAGTGATCATACTTATATGTTCACAATTAAGTGCACTAATTAATTAAAACTCATGAAAGTAAAGTGCAAATAAAAGAGATTAAACTAATCCAACTACTGTAATGAAATGAAATCTTATCTTTACTATTGTTCATGCTAATGCATTTAGGTGCATGATGCTCGAATAAAGATCCATACAATCTCTTGAATTCATATTGTAGGCAATTAGAGGAAAATATTGTAACTCTAGAGAAATCAAACTACAAGAGCTTCATTATGCTATGGACTTAAGATGCCATAAATGTCATTAGTACTCACATTTATATAAGCTTTGCCTACGTCAACATCAATGCATCTATGTCCAACAAGGCTATGTTGATGACATGCCATTAATTTTGAATGTTTTAAATATTTGGGAAGATATAACATTGACCTAGTCTACACTGAACAAGACAAAGGACAACCTCTTAATTATAAAAACATAGTTTTGGGAGGCCACACCATTGAATCAACAACTGGTAGCTAAATTTATCTAAGATTGCTTATTAGATCCTAGTATCCTCTAAACTAGTTTAATAAGAGATGAATCCTTTGAATAGCTTAATGCCAAATAATAACAAGTGAAGAAAGAAAAAGATAGGGTCACCTAAGATGTGTCCTTGATGGAGGTGATGCTGAATGGTGCAAATAAGAACCTTGCCTATGCATACAAAGGAAATAAATATATAAAAAGAGAATCACCAACTATTTAAGATTGAAAAGTAGAAAGAATAATTAGAGAAATACCTTAAGCACCAACAAGAGTAATTAGCAAAAGTGAATGTAGACATGCGAAGATTAATAACTAAAAACAAAAATCTCTCAATGAAGGGGATGCATACAATAAAGTAGAAGTTGGTAGTTAAGATAGCTGCTTGGAAAAATGAGATCCTAAAGTATGAAAAACTCAAGAATCATTATAGGGAATAGGTTGGCATGTAGATTGATATCAATGATAAAAAAATAAAACTGACCAAATCTAATATAAACAAAGCCCTCAAGTAGCTCCAAGGCAATGCATGATAGTTCATCTTTGATAGACTAAATGCATATAATAAAGTTGAAATTTGCATGGAGCTACAACTTGAAGAGATGATAGAGTATATAGACTTAGCCAAACTCCACTATGTTAATCTAGCAATGCTTATTCCTGGAAGGCCTAGATTTGAATTCGAAAAGCAAGTGGCTAGTTTGTATTTTTTGTATGAAAATAAGTACAAGCTCCATAAGGAGGTAGGCTAGAAACTAGAACTAACATAAAGCTTGAGGTTTTCAAGGCAAGATTTAAAGATCAAAGAATAGTATCTGAGAACCTAGCTAAGAGAATGACCAACTACTAGAAGCTAAAAAATACAGTAAAAGAATTCAATATTGAATGCAAACAATTCGAGACCTAGTTTATCAATGCTCATGAGATGTTTCCTACCTTGTATTATCCTTGAGAAGTGTTAACCTCTACAACTCTAGGTAAATCAACATGAAAAATTAATAATCCCAAGACTAAGAAGGAAAAGATGAGAGCTTTGATTGATGCATTTCAACTAAGACCAGTAGTAGCAATAGCAACAAGGTAGTCGCAACCCATGCTAAGGCATGAGGAACTAAAGAAGCCACCACTAAATAGAATAAATTAAGACATGTGCCTTGAAGCATTCTTTTGTGCATATTGACATAACCCATTTTTGTAATGTGTTCAATTTTGAAGAGTCAAAAGTTATGAACACTTGAATAACTTTTGTAATGCAACACTCAATTCAATCAATTAGTTAATCTAATTATTTTCACAATTTTGAAAACCACTTGATCCTAATTCTGTTAATGCAAGGATGAGTTTTTAGTTAGTCTTGGTGATGAGCAACGAGGTACCACTACACCCAACCATATGAATCACTAGGATGTTTATGCACAATTTGGTCAAATTCCATAGACCTATAATTCTCTAACACACTAGTTCCTCTAGGAAGTGAAATGGGCATTGAGCACATTCATTGTCTTCCCAACTACACTTGTGAAGCTCAAGGGTATGGTTTAAGTGCAATTAAGGTACATGATTTTTTTCATTTTATGTTTTATAAGTTTAGTCACCTACAACAATAATGAAAGGTAGAGTAATTTAAGATCTAATTCATTCATTACCTAGCTAGCCTAACACAAGTACCTGTCCCGCTTTCCTGGATACATCTTGAACACATATAGCGCTATTGTGCTCCCAAACATTAAATGTTGCTAGGTTACCAAACACTATATGTATGCTGGAAGTGATCATGCTTGTGTTCATTAACAACTAGAAATTAATTGTTTAATTTAAATGCATTAAAGGAAACATTAATCTATTCTCAGTGCTACAAGGATTATCAAAAGGGTTTATTTTTATTCCTATCACACTACTGTGCTCAAGTACATCACAGTTTGAACACAAATTCATATACACTTAGATTCCTATTGTGGAGAAAACAAACTACATGAGCATCGCTACTTTATGTAAAACTATGAAAAAACTATCTAAAAATCGTGAGCCCAATTTCTACGGGCACTTAGAAAATATTCTAACTCTGGAGAAAAAAATCTACAAGAACTTCACTACTCTATGCAAAACTATGAAAAAACTATCTAAAAATTGTGAGCCTAAGCACTATATTTATAGGTTGTTGTATGCCTCGTGATATCGAGTATTCAACATTATGTCTTGGGCTTTGACATCAAGTATCTAATCTTGCAACTGTGATATCAAGTATCTGATATTGGAGCATGTCAGAACATGACTCATCATACCCCCACAACTAAATGAAAACTCATCCTTGAGTGAAGAAGAGGAGGAACAAGTTTCTTAAAAAATATTGGGAAGGCATGGGATTATTGACTGACATACAAACTGCCTCAAATGGAACAAACAGACTATGTGCCCAAGTGTATGAAGTTACAATCTTTTTCAAAATTGGATGTTCATAATAAGAGAAGTGAACACCCTAGGTAAAATTGACATCCACCCCTCTTAGTGGATGAAGAGCGAGAGAGAAAAGCCAATGATCATGAATGGTCCTCATTGTGTGGTACTGCCACATCATCGTTGGTGAAGATAGTCCCACTTCCAATTCATGCTTCCCACTACAATCACAATAGAATCGTGAATTAGTATGCAATGTGTAACACATAGTTGTTAAATGCCTTATCTCATCAGTGGTTACACTTGACTAGATTGTGATTGTGTTAGATCGATTTCTTTAGGAGTGTTAGTGGGAAGGTTGACAAATAGGGTAAAATAGATAAGTGGTCCATTATATTTGAAAAATTTCTACACAAGAAAATATTTGAAGAGGGTGTAAGAATTTCCAACAATAAAAAGGAAAGTTCATTGAAAAATGTTGTGAAGATGTGCATAATTGGATGTCATTGATGAGGTAAACAAAACGATTTAATTGCAAGAGTGTCTAAGGGTAAAGAACTTAACTAAATCCACCAAAAGATATGCAAGTAGATCCTCCCTAAAAAAGGCATAGTCCTTTTATGCCCTTGCATAACTTCAAACCAAAGAGTCCATGGGCTCCATGGATGATTAATGATTATGGAAGGTTAAGTACAAAGACCCGAAAGAAACTACCTAAGAATTTCAACACATCAAACTAGGACATCAAACAAGAACATGAAACTGGAAATGAGGTGAGACATGAAAAGCATAGATGGATGAGAGAGAGTGGAATGGAGTTCTTAATTAAGATCACATGAAGTCACTTGTGAATTTTATGGTTAAATGACTTGATAAGATTCATCATTAGTCCAAACAAAAACCAACCTCGTTCAATGACTTCACATCACTATTCTAAGACTAGCCCATCCCCCTGAGACACAAGAGTGCATCCACAGAACAACCACTATTCCTTATTAAGGAAGAAAAGAGAACTAGGAAGTGAGGAAGGGCCTTAGTTAAAGGGGACATTCAGGCATGGGTAACATGTCTTTCTAGTCCCATAACTAGTGCTTGTAGCTTGTTTATTTCATCTAAGGGTTATGCTTTGAATTTCCATCATTTTTTTTATGAGAACCACACCATGCAAAGATGTATTTAACTTCCTTTTATTGGTCGACATGGAATGATAAAAAATCCATGAAAACACACATGTACCCAGGCAAACAAAAAGGCACAAAGAATACCAAACCCCATTGAAGTCACACCCTCCTCAAACCTTTGAATCCTTTCCAATTCTGGAAATGCCAAAGTCACAAATTTGTTAACATTTTATTAATGAAAAATGGACTACACGTTTCCAAAATAAGGAAAAGCATAGAGTTTTTGGACAGGTGGATGTCGTGGACTCACTACCTGTTGCATGAAAAAGAAATCATGTCCTAATTATCTATAATAAAATTCAAAGCTAGAATCCAAACACCAACAATCAAATAATAAAATAGTACAAACCACCATCAAGTAACGCATTATCACTATACCTGGCACTTATTAACAAAAAGTTAGAAAATCACACCGAAAGAAAATAAAAGAAAATATAAAAGAAAGTGTAAAATATTCAAGAAATAGCAAATGTACTAACGATGGTGTAAAAAAAATTAGAAAAGATTAATAACATGATAACAAGAAGATGTAAAATAAAGAATGTGTAAACCAAAAAGAATAAAAAAACTGAAAAGCCACTTATATGGTTAGCATGAGTGGCCATCTTCCCCATGATTAAGTTGAAAGAAGGAGATCTAAAATATGAAGCGTGGTTGTCCATCCGATGAGGCATTTGTTGTATTTACTAGCTTATGCTCATGGAAATGTTTGACTTGTTGTATGTTGACTAGTTGTTTCTTATCTAGGCTCTCAGGTTTGTAGATTATCATGGCCCTAGAAAGAAAGGTTTCATAAATCAAGGTTCTTCCCACAATGTTTGGAACTTAGTTCATTGAGGTACATGTGTGGGACTCTAGTAGAGAACATTATCTCTCGGTTGAAATTTGAATTTTTTGATTTTAAGCTCATGGTTCTTTTTATTGTAGGCCTTGTGCAACTTGTTAGATGATGGGGCCACCAATCAATTTTCGTCTAGCAGGTTGAGATTCATTAATATTTCTTTTTGTGCTAGACTCAAGTCAAGGTCGAGGTCATAGGCTATTGAAAGTGTACAGAGTTTGGATTGAATAAGAGGTGTTGGTAATTTTCCATACACACGCGCATAAGGAGAATAGCCTATAGGAAATTTTCATGTTGAGCAGTAGGCCCAAAGGGCATCGTTGAGATTTGTGCTCTAGTCTTTCCTATATTTACTAACAATTCTTATTAGAATCCTTGTGATTTCCCTATTGGTAACCTTAGCTTGACCATTGGCTTGGGGGTGGTAGGACATTATGAGTTTATGTTCAACCCCCAAGTGATGCATGAGCTTTCAAAAAGTAGTGCCTATAAAGTGAGTTCCATTATTAGAAATTAATGCACGTGGTACACAAAACCTATTTACAACATTTTGTTGTACAAATCGAGTAGCAGTAGAAGATGTACAATCGATGATGGTTGCTGCTTCTACCAATTTCATACAATAGTCAATAGTGACTATGATGTACACCTTTCAATTTGACATGGGCATGATGTGATCCATAAAATTAATGCCCCAAATGTCAAAGGGTTCTAGTGGTTGAATCCATTATTGAGGTCCTTCCATTTGAATAGTCATTTCACCATCTTGTTGGCATCGTTCACAATAGCGGATGTAATGGAAAGCATCCCTAAAGATTGTTGGGCAATAATACCCTGCTATTAGGATTGTAATGGCTATGCATCTCCCAGCATAGTATCCTTCACAAGAACCTTCATGAGAATCTTCGAGAATGTGCAGTTAATCGGCATCAAGGACATACCAATGAACTAGGCCATCGGAACACACCTTATAAATGTGTTCATTGATCTCCATGAAGTGTTTTACCTGGTGAAGAAACTGTTATTTCTTCCAATGATCCAACCCTTATGGCATCTCTTGGGTGAGAAGATCGGTGAGAATTTCATCATACCATTTAGGCTCATTGGTTAATTATTTAGTTATAGCCCAAGTAAAGAGGAGTTCATGAAAAAACATATCAAATAGTGAGTTTTCTTTCTCTTTGTCATCCCATCGTAACCAAGACAAGTGATCAGTGACCACATTCTCCGTGCCCTTTTGATCTACTATCATAAGATCAAATTCCTACAAAATCACCAGCCATTGTATGACATAGGGGCTCACTGTTGGCTTGTTCATCAAGAAGTGGATAGCACTATGGTCTATATGCACAAACACCTTATATCCAAGCACATAATGCCTAAATTTCTCTAGAGCAAACACCACTGTCATCAAGTCTTTTTCTGTAGTAGTTTAGTTTATTTGTGCAACCACAATGCTTCGGCTAGTGCAGTGGATGTAGTATAAATTTTTTTTGTTGTCCATCTACATAAGCACAGCTTCCAAGGCATAATTTAATACATTTTTCATGACATGAAATGGTCTGGACCAGTCAGGTGCTTGTAGAATTGGAGTTTCTACAGGTTTTTCTTTCAGCTATTGGAATACTTCTTTACATTTTTCGGTCCAGACAAATGGAGCATCTTTCTTTGTCAACTCCACCAATGGCTTTAAAATCTTAGAAAAATTCTCTATGAATCATTGGTAGTAGCTAGTATGTCTAACGAATGATCAAACATCTCTGACAATTTCTAGTTGGTGGGTTATTCCTTGAATGACCCTTATTTTCTCAAGGTCTACCTCAATTTCTGCTTGTGATATTTTGTGCTCCAATATAATGCCTTCCTGGACCATTAGATGACTCTTTTGCTAATTGAGCCACAAGTTGGTTTCAACGCATCATTTTAGCACTTGGTCAAGGTAGTCTAGGGCTTGCTCAAATGTAGCTCCATAAGTGAAGAAGTTGTTCATGAAGACTTCCACACCACTTTTGATTTGCTATTGAAAAATGCTCAAAACTAAGCGTTGGAATGTAGCAGGAGCATTGCATAGACCAAATGGCATCTTGTAATATGCAAAAGTTCCCCAAGGACTCATGAATGTTGTGTTCGCTTAGTCCTTTGGTGCAATTTGAATTTGGTTATAGCTGCTATATCCATCTAGAAAATTGTAGTATCAATGCCCAGATATTGTGTCTAATACCTGATCAACAAATGATAATGGAAAATGGTCCTTGAATGTTTCCATATTTAGTAGCCAAAAATTGATGTAGACCTACCACTTGCCTCCTTTCTTTCGCATAATCACGAGTGGACTAACCCACTCACTATTTGCAATGGGACAAATGAACCTCATCTTGAGGAGTTGTTCAATTTCCTCTTTAACAATCTACTTCAGTTTGGGGTTCAATTGCCTCTGTGGCCATCTCTTTGGCTTCATGGCTGCATTAGTGTAGGTATGATGTTGGCATATTTTAGGATCAATCCCTATGATTTCAAGATATGACCAAGCCAAAGCTGCTAACCATTTTTCAACCACATTCAATAGCATCTTTTTCTACTTTGAAGCAAGATTTCATTGATTATGATAGGCTTTCCATTTTTAAAAAACACATATTCTATTCTAACTAGCAGCATTTTTAGTTCAAGGGGCTCTTGCTTGAAATTTTTAGGAATCTCCAACTCTTGTTAATAAGTATCATCATTTGCATCATCAGAGAGTTGGCGATGAACTTGCTCTAGTTTATTCATGCCTACAACATATGCGCATGTCAAGCTCTTAGTCGGTTCCATGCAAAGTGTGCTACTCTCAGAATCAGCAGTCAGCCACTAGGTGTCCTCTTGTTTTGTGGCTGTTGTGTATAGACACCTTTGAATTTCTGCTTTTCGTGCACACTGCTTGCATGTAAAGATAGATGCTTATTTCCAGCCCAGAGTTTCTACACATAATTGCATCCTATATCGCTATATGCAATCCATGGAACTCACTTCTTCTCGATCTTTTTGAATGCATCTTCTTTAGATATTTCCATGGAAAGGTCTCTGATGTCCATTCTTGCATCAATGGTGCTAAGCCATGCCGTTCCCATGATGATTGAGAAATCCCCTTTGCAGTTCTCCACCTTGATCACTAGGAAATCAATAAGATAAGACCATCCATAGATAGTGGTCCTAATATTTTCCACTAGTCCTAATGGAACAGTGATGAATTGGTTTGCCAATCTAATCTAATATTGCTCTTCTTGAGAAGAGGTATGTTCCATGTAATGTACATCTCATAAGAAATTAAATTGACACCAGAACCTAAGTCAAGAAGAGCTTTGCATGCTTCATTCCTAGCAATCTACAAATAAATGAGAGAACTTCCAGGATCAACTAATTTCCTAGGAAGGTTTCCAGCATGGATCCAATCAGATACAATGTGAGTAAGCACCATAGTATGAATCCTAGGTGGTATTTGGTTTGAAGGGGACTCAAAGAAATTTGATACAAAGGAAGATGGAGGGACAGGGTTGTTAATCGAAAATATATTTGAGGGCTTAGGTGGACTGTGGGATCAAAAGAAAGGTCTTTTCTTTGATCGAGTATTTGACCCACTCAATAGATGAACTGGTTGTAGATTAATGACCCTAGTAGCATTGAGTTGTTGCAATTAAGATGGTAGTTCATCCTGCATTGGTGGAGTAGGTGATAACTGTGTGGTTAGAGGAGGAACATGTGCAGGGATAGAAGGAGGATAAGGATAAAAGTTGGCATCCCTTCTTTCATGTGAAGAATGAGTTTGATAATAATCAAAAGGATGGTTGTGAGATTGAAAAGTAGAAATGTGACTGGAGGAGTCATGTGGAGATAGGGGTTGTTGAATGTAGTACCCATATGGATTAGGTTATCTGTAAGGTTATTACTACCTTGGTGGTGCTAACACCCATGATTGTGGTTGCTACCACTATTGATACTACTCATATGGTTGTGGTGGAGTTTTGCTTGGGTAATATTACTATTACTAGTGAAACTACCTAAACTTTTCTTGTGGATAAGATAATCTTCTAGATGTTTACCTTTGTGTTAGTCATGGATTCAAAGCATACATCCTAGACTCCTATAAATGTGACACTATGGGGCAACATCCCTTAGGATGTTTGATGAGTCATGAATCTATCGACCCCAATATCAAATACCTAATATCGGATACACATATTGGAGCTAGGAAGCAATCTCGAATATCCAATATTGTCTCCCTATGCTAGCCTATAAAGATAGCACTTGGATGCATGGTTTGAACAAAAATAGATAGAAGATAGTTTTAGTTCTCAATTTTTTACAGTCTTTTTTAGAGTTCTATTATTCCCAGTGCATGCCCACAGTGTGATGTTTGTAATCGTACAACACCTTTGTTCGAGTGTGACGTACTTGGACATGTTACATGACTGAAAATAAAGATCGAGATTACTACCATCATTGCAACATCCACTTAGATTATTATTACTTTTAATTGTTAATTATTTATTATTTCCTTTAATTAACATTTTCATTTATTGCTATTTACTATTCCTATCATTAGGTGAAATGTGTATGCCTTAGTCACAAGTGCTTAAGTGTAAGTACTTGGTAATCCAATAGTGTCTTGTTTGGCACACCTAGTGACATACGCTTGGAAATCTTAAAAGTAGTCTCACGAAGTCCAAGGTGTGTACAAACAATTAAGAGCAAATACTCATCACACGTAAGCTAGTTTAGATTTTACTCACCATTGTTTAGTAAGCTTAATTAATTAATCTCTTTATCATCATTAGGAGTAGCATAGAATTAGACAGCATCATATGCCTCACTTTGGACTAAACTATATGTGACAAAGCTACCACTAGTCCAAGTGGGAAGACAATGAGCTACAATTAGAGCATAACGATCTAGATATCACAGCTAGTCCCATCCACAAGAATTTGACCTAATCATGCGTGAACGCTTGTGATTCGTATGGTTGAGCATAGTGGTACCTTGCTGCTCGTCATTGGCACTGTTGCCGGGGATGGTGCTAGTTATCTAGATTAGTTATATTATACACGATCATTATAAAGGTATTAACAATATATCTTTTAGAAAATATTAACTCACATACACCATAAACCAACAATGTCTCTCTCACATAGAAGTGACAATGCACTATATAGAAAATGCATTCATTGGAGAAATAACAAGATATACGATGATGAAAATTGGAGTGACCAACTTTATGTAAGGGTTTCTTATGATCATAACCACCATGAAAACACTCAAAGACTACATTTACCTAAGATAGATAATCTTGGAGGAATTGACGTATGTCCTAAACTAGGTGAGGCCTCAAGGCCTAAGACCTTCTCAAAACCTAGAAATGATAAATCAAAGGAACTTGAAGAATACCAGAGCAACCATGGCAAACGTTTTAATTCCTCATCTTCCTCTTCCCCTTCAATGTCTAGTTTTGATGAAGATGAACGTAGGTATGAAGATAAGGCTCCACTAAAGGGTTGGAGTAAAAACAAAAATCAAACCCATGTCATCATAAATATAGACAACATCATCATGATCAAAGAAATAGAAATAGAAATTTTCCACACAACCTATCTAATGACGATGAACCCTTGTTAGCCACTAAGAGCCTAATGCATATCACAGAGGCCGTTAAGATATCTTGCAAGCATTCNAGCCTAATGCATATCACAGAGGCCGTTAAGATATCTTGCAAGCATTGCAAAAAGAGTTGTCTACCCAAGCTTGATATGGATAATATTCCTAAATTTGTAGGAGGCTATGATTCAAAATCCACAACATAATTTACAAGCTTTCCATCATGCTTGTGATTTTTATAACATTGAAAGTGGGTGGAAAAAGCTTAAACTCTTTTCTAGGATACTAATCGATAAAGACAAAGTGTGGTATAGATCGTTGAGACCGAATTCAATCCAACAATGGTCCACAATGCTAGAACTTTTCAATAAGAAATACCAAACCTATGTAAGGGTGTCCAACCTGAGGAGACGGATCCAAGAGTGGAAGCAAGAACAACATGAACCCTTGGACATGGTCGTAGATAGATATTATGCCATACTGAATAGATGCCCAGGCCATGGTTTCTCCAAGGAGAGGCAGCTTTTCCACATCATAAATGGACTTCATAATGAAACAAGGTAGACTCTTGGGATGTATGCCCTAGGGCAATTATATGAGCGTCAAGCCCATTAGATCTGAGAGTTAATCGAGCCTGTGGAAAAAGAAGAAGAAGAGATATGCAAATGGGAGAATGTTGAGAAATATCAATGGGATCCAACTCTTCAACAAAAGGAGGTCCATATCTATGGTATAGAAAAAGAGGTAGCTCTTGATAAGGTGATTTTGCAACAAACCTTGCTGATACAAAAGTCTATTAATGAACTTGAAGCAAAGTTTAATAGGATGTCAAAATGGATATATGAAAATGTTACAACTCTCATTGAGATGGTTGAGGAAAGGATCATGCCAAATAAGCCAAGCGATCACAATAAAAAAAGGATACAAAACCAAGAAACAACTAGAAACACTTTTTGGCAAATAGGAAAAATGGCTAAAGAAAGTGAGGCTATAGACTCAAACACAAATGAAGATAATGAATGTGACATTTGCATATATGACTATCTGAAGGGCCATTGCCTAGTCTTGTTGCATCTACAAAAGTATTGGGCAGGTGCCTTAAATATGAAGTTTGTGCAAAAGCACATGCTAGGGAGATTTCCTCTTCCACAAGGTAATTATACACAATCCCACAATCGATCATACCATTCTACAGGGAATTATTACCAGCCTCAACACAATCATCCACTACAGTGGCAACAACCATAGGCATGGGGGAGGCCACCACTAAATCATCCTTATCCACCGAAATCACATAGATATTATGTTCAACACCCTATTTTTCTAACTAGTTCTACATCCTCTACTTCAAATTGCCACTACCACTCTCTCGAGTACCATTAACCCATGACATCCCTTGAAGGATCACCACCTCATGCCTCTTACCATTCATCCTACCCTCGATATTCTCATGCTCCACCTCATTATATGTCACTACCAGCAACACAGGATGATTTGACACGACAATATCAATGCCACTTGTGCTGCAAATGTGCATAAACATGTTGACACTAGTGGGTCTTAACTGTAATGTAGGAAACGTTCCTTCTAGAGGAAAGGTCGTAAGCCAAAGCAAACCATGCATGTACCCACCACATCATCCAAATGAACACAATGCCAATCTAGTGCACCACCTTCCTTTTCACAACTGACATCCTTGAATCATACACAAGGTTCACCACCCATCATTGCTCCAATCCCAAACCCAAACAATGAATCTAATAGTGTGGGGAGGCAAATAAATCCATGCATGCCATATCATGATCAAGGGTGCAATCATGGGCCAGACTTCCATACCCTCACCCACCATACATTTAACAATCAAGTGTGTGACCAATGATTTTCTTACCCAACCAGTGCACCACCAACAGACACCTAGTGGCTAGGGCATGAACAATTACCAATGTTTCATACATGCATGGATCCTATTTATTCACTTATTAATCCTTGTCACAGCCAAATGTTTAGTCATGGGGGTCCCCCCCCCCCCTCCCCCGCCATTCTAATCTTTAGGATTCTTAAGTGCTTTTCATTTTTTTGTTTTACAATTTTTTGTCGTTTTCCTATTTCTTGATCCAATTTTTCCTATTTCTTCCAATTTTTTCTAGTTGTTGTTTTCGTTTTCTTTGTTGTGTAACCTCGCTTATAAATAAAATGATCATGTTGCCCATTGAGGTGAGGTTTTCTCTATGTTGCCAAGTCATAAGGGACCAATTATTCAGACATTGAGACCAGGACATCCATCCAACCATTCCATTAATAAGAGGTTCTTGCTCTAGTCATAATGACATCCTTTTTCACCATGAGACTAAAAATAACTTCATAATCATTGTGTCTAGATAAAAGAGTGCAAAACTAAGGCAGAATGTAAGGGGTGTGACATCAAGGGGATTTGTGGATTCTCTTTGGCCACTTCTATATGTTCTATCATGTTGCTGAGGTTGTAACCATATCCTTATAGATCTAACGAAAAATGGGAGTTGGAGTAACCTAAAATGGCACTAAATAAACTTTTGTGGGTTACATTAGAAAGACATGTACCCATGCCTGAAGGTTGGCAGCTTCTCAGAACTCAAAAAAAAACAAAAAACAAAAAAACGTGTTCCATAATAAACCTCCTCCCTTGGACAAAATGCCAAGTGATGTTACTCCTCGCAACTATGATAGTCTTATGATTGTTCGCCAACATGATGAAACGATGCAATGTCACTACAATGTGGTGTGGACTTGATTTGAATCTTGAAAAGAAGGACTCATGATTATTTAACCATTAATAACATATAAGGTTTCATTGTGCCAATGGTAAGACACCTCATGTCCTAATTTCTGCAATCCCTTCTACAATCCATCTCATCTCGTTGTTCGGGTGCTCATAACTTGTGGTTTTGTGTAACATAGAGTTATTATCTCAAATTGATGGTTTTAGCATGTGTGTTTTGTTTCATAGGTATGCATTGCATTCAACCCCTTTAGTGCCTACAAACATTTTTAGGTGTGGTTACACAAGGGCATCATAGGCTAGAGCCTACTTTGGGAAGGATTCACTTGCATAACTTTTGTAACTTGTACTTGTTTAACACAACCACATTATTCTTCACCTTCCAAGCACATAATTGTTCAATTTTGTCATTTCTCTTCTTATGTAACTTAATTCGTCCACCACCTCGATTTCAACGCTCTTTTTCTTACTTCTTCTAAAGCTTTTCACAACAATGACTCCACCTTCCAACACTTTCGATGCCTCAAAACTGATTTTCCACTTACCCCAGAACTCCTCATTGTGAATGATATCCCCAAGAAGGCTCAAAATGCCTCCTTTGTTGAACTCCTCAAACCTGTGGCACCAAGAAAAGATCTTGGTGAAGAACAAGAACCAAAGAAGGAAGCATAGCCAAAAGCAGAATTACAACGTGAGCCTAAACAACATCCAAAAACACAAGCCCCACCACCATTGTCGCTGTAAGATTACAAGCCCTCAATGAGCCATCTACAGAAAATTGCTAAAGTTGTCAATTGGGGAAGCAAAGATGAATCCAATCTCTTTAGAGTAATCGATGATGCCATACAACCCACTATTTTAGTCGATCCAACAAGGGGAGAGATCTCATTATAATTAGGAGGAGAATCTTAGTGGTCCAGGAAAATGCTTGGAAATGCTACATCCTTCCAAGTGATACTTGAAATTGGAGAGAAAGTGCCATAGTTATGGTAATGCATCATCAGGATGCGATAGGTGCACCAAAGGTAATAACCAATCATATTAAAGAATCATTTGATATGCTTATTGTGCCCCAAGTGGATCTGACTAGGTCTAGAGATGCACAAATGTTGGCCAAGACTTTAATGACTCCTACGGTGCATAAGGATATATTGGATCAATTGTTGTAGACGAGGCAAGTGATGACTAATTTGTTTGACATCCCTAATGATGTCACTACAACATAATCAAACCTTATTTCCACTAAAGGAAAGCTGGTTATGGTTGAAGCTAGGGTAGAGCATGCAAAAGTAGAAGTGCAAAGGTTACGATAAAAGTTGGCTACCTTGAGAGCTGAATGATGGGATCCTACCCATTTTTTTTGCCTGACCAGTTGTAACAATTCAAGATAAAGCAGTTGGCCAAGCTAACTGAAGAAAATAGAGCTGCCAAGTAAGAAAAAGAGAAAGCAATTTGGAATGCCTCTGTTGTTGATGCATAGTCCCACACTTACAAAAAGGCATTGACTGCCACTCAGGAAGAAAACAAGCAACTTGCCATTGAAAATTCAAGTTGACCACAATTGAAAAATAGAAGAACATTCTTGAGGAGAGTGTCCACTAGTTAGAGAACAACTGGTGAGGGTCAACCATGACATCAATAGATTGGCCAGAGAAAACAAAACCCTCTCAATGGAGGAGGTTTGCGTTATTCAACAAAAATCCGCTTTAAAAATTAGCGCATGGTAGAATGAGGCCAAGAAGCATGAAAAATTAATGGAAAACTTCCATGACTAGGTAGGCATGTGTAAGTAAATAAATGAAAAAGAGATCCAGATGGCTAAAACCTACGTTAGATCCTTATTAGCATAAAATCTTGACCTACAAATCAAAGATTTGAAAGAATACATGGCATTAGCTAACCTCAAATATGCCAACCTCACCATGTTAACAGCAGGAAAGTCTCGTATCAAGCTATAGATGTAGGTAGGGACCACATATGCATTGTATGAAAAATTATTTGTAAATCAAAAAGATGCTTTGTAGAAGCTACATGTGGCAAACTCAAAGTTGGAGGTGATTAAAGCTTGCTACCATGAACAGAGGGATTTTGCCTTAGACCTAGCCAGGAGATTAACATATTATCACGAATTGAGAAAAAAAGCTAGGGCCTTTGAGAAAGAACAATGGTAGTTTGTGGCCTGATACATGAAGGCCAATCAAATGTTTTTGTAGTTGCCATGCCCTTGGGACATACTAGTGCCATCACACATTAATTCAGCAGCCTGGATAGTACATGACCCAAGGACGGAAGAGAAAAAGTTGCAAGCATTACTTGATTGTTACAAATTTGACAAGCCTAGTGACAAAGGAAAGCAACCAATGGAGGAGCCACTGCCTTCAGGCACCACATTAGCTTCCAGGTTTTTGTCTTATAATATTGTGTCCTATTTTTGTACTACACCCTCCGGCATGAAAGAGTCAATTGTTTTGTTTGTTGTTTAAGTTAGTCAATAATCCCATACCTTCCCAATATTTTGTAAAGAACTTATTCCTCATTTTGTTTGACTTGAGGATGAGTTTTCATTTAGTTGTGGGAGTATGATGAGTCATGAATCTATCAACCCCAATATTGAATACTCGATATCGAAACTAGAAAGTGATGTCAAATATCTGATATTGTCTCCTTTGTGCTAGCCTATAAATACAACACTTGGGTGCACAGTTTAAACAACAATAGAGAGAAGATAGTTTTAGTTCTTAGTTTTTTATAGTCTTTCTTAGAGTTCTGTTATTCCTAGTGCATGCCCACAGTGTGATGTTTGTAATTGTATGGCACCTTTATTTGAGTGTAACATACTTGGACACGTTACATGACTAGAAATAAAGTTCGAGATTACTCCCATCATTGCAACATCCACTTAGATTATTATTATTTTTAATTGTTAATTATTTACTGTTTCCTTTAGTTAACATTTTCATTTATTGCTATTTACTATTCCTGACATTAAGCAGAATGCATACACCTTAGTCACAAGCGCTTAAGTGTAAGTACTTGGTAATCTAACAATGTATCATCTAGCACACCCAATGACATATGCTTGGAAATCCCAGAAGTAGTCTCACGAAGTCCAAGACATGTACGAATGATTAAGAGCAGATACTCATCGCACGTAGTCTAGTTTAGATTTTACTCTCCATTGTTTAGTAAGCTTAATTAATTCATCTCTTTGTCATCATTAGTAGTAGCATAGAATTAGACAACATCATATGCCTCACTTTGGACTAAATCATAGTGACAAAGCTACCACTAGTTCAAGTGGGAAGACAACGAATTACGATCAGAGTATAATAATCTAGATACCACAACTAGTCTCATTCATGGAATTTGATCAGATCATGCATGAACACTTGTGATTAGTATGGTTGAGCATAGGGGTACCTCGCCACTCATAAATGTTCATACTGGCAAATGTCACACCCACCATCATCATCTGATTCACTTTCTACAACTTCTTCTATTATAGTAACATTGCCCTTACCTTTTGATAAGCATTTTCAACTTCCTTATGCATGCTATGCTCACGATCACTACCTTGTTCTTTTAACTCTTTAGCAATTTTTAGGATAGCTTGAAATTTGTTATCCATGGAGCTCCATAACTGATAAACCTTGGCCATAATTTCAAACTAAAATTTTTGGACTGGCAAGGTTTTCCTAATCATCACCTCATTAGGTGTAGATTCTTCCTCACTGTCACAGAATCGAACCTCCTTCTTTCGAATGGAAGGATTGCAGTTATATTCTTTTGCACTTTCTCTTTTTCTTAATTCACCCTCCTCTTTAGCTACTTACTCGATTAGTCTTTGTATCTAATGGGCACTTAATTCTAGTAGTCACCCTTGGGCATAGACACCAATGGTTCTCCTTGTTTTTGATCGAAGCCCATTTACAATGTAGTGAAGTTGATCCAGTTAAGAATAACCTTGGCTAGGACATTTGTGCATTAAGGAATAGTATCGACTGATGGCGGCATCCAAGGATTCGTGTGTTCCTTGTTTCCATCCTTGGACTTTCCTTCTCAAGTTAGACAATCTAAAGTATGTTTGATATTTATCATTAAACAATTCAAGCATGGTACTCCATCATCTGATAGATTCCAACTCTAAAGACCGATACTAGTTCTTTGCCTCTTTGATGAGTGTCCTTGGGAATAACTTAAGTTTTTGCCACTTATTCTCTATGTTTTGCAAGGCACATGCATCTTGAAAAGCTTAGAGGTGGTTTTGTGAATTAGAGTTATATCCCCCTTCCAACCAAAAAATATTATTCATGTCTAGCCTTTTGATCTAACTATCCTTCACATGCCTTGTTGGAATTCATACTACCTTTGCGATATTAAGCATACTTTGGGTAGCAAGCAATGGCTCATCGAGACCATGATTATGGTGCCTATGATGCCCTCTACTATCCCTTCATTCATGGCGATGTGCCTCTCTTGAATGTCCATGCCATTGATCTTGCCTTGCCTGATGGTCCCT
This sequence comes from Gnetum montanum, assembly GCA_015680685.1. NCBI lineage: Eukaryota > Viridiplantae > Streptophyta > Gnetopsida > Gnetales > Gnetaceae > Gnetum > Gnetum montanum. The sequence goes on along the minus strand of MNCI01006783.1, from coordinate 767,521 downwards.
TTGATCATTTCAATCCCATCAGTCATTTTGGTCACCTCCATCATGATCTTGCCTCCTATGGTCGTGGTTAGAGCAAAAAGAAGAAGAAGAAGATTACAATGAAGGTGAAGCGGAAGGAGGACTAGAACCATCACAGTGCCTGCTACCTTCTCTTCGATGATCATGGCCACGATCACGATCTTGTTTCTTATCTGCATCCCTGCCTTGGCTTGCTTCATTGGATTCTTCTTTGGATCCAATTGTGGACTGCAGGTTCTAATTTTGACCTCCTTCACCGAAGTCAAAGAGAGGAATTTCACTGAATGGAAAACCCCCAGAAAAGGGTTCTCCATCATCTTTTTGGTATAACAAGAATGGGGAATCATTAAATCCTTTTTTCTTCACAAATTCATGACATTGTTCTAGCTGTCAATCCTATAAATGTTGTGCTTTAGTGGGACAATAATCCTTGGCATCAATGTTTTGCACAACATACTCAAAATAAAGTTTCTGAAGACCCATCATATAAGTATTTGTTGGAGCATTGCAAGAATAGATCCATTGGGTGGCAACATGATGTTGCCCTCCATGTCACACCATCACAACTGTTCATCTTGATGTAGAATGAAAGTCAAATTGGGTACATACTCATCAAGATGAGCATATACCACTCGATATTGTTGAGGCATCAACTGATGATCTCCATCAGACTTGGGTGAAGAAGGACTCATATGAGAAGAAGACATTTTCAATGAGATGATAAAAATGCAGTGTGTTTTTAAATTGTTGTTGTAGTAATTGTAAAATATGATATGACTCTAAGGTTTGTTTTAACGATTTTGAATAATTTCCACTAAATCCTAGATAGCACATGAAATAACCAAAAGGTCCCCGGTAATGGCACCAATGATGAGTAGCAAGGTATCCCTACACCCAACCATACGAATCACTAAGGTGTTTACAGATGATCTGGTCGAATTCCGTGGACCTATAATTCTCCACTGCACTAGTTCCTCTAGGAAGTGAAATAGGCGTTGAGAACGTTCTTTGTCTTCCCAACTACACTTATGAAGCTTAAGGGTATGGTTTAAGTGTAATTGAGGTACATGATTTTTCTCATTTTATGTTTTATAAGTTTAGTTACCTACAACAAGAATGAAAGGTAGAGTAATTTAAGATCTAATCTATTTACTACATAGCTAGCCTAACACAAGTACCCCTCCTAGTTTTCTGGACACATCTTGAACACATATAGCGCTATTGGACTACCAAACATTAAACGTTGTTGGGTTACTAAACACTATATGTATGCTCGAAAGTGGTCATGCTTGTGTTCATTAACAACTAGAAATTAATTGCTTAATTTAAATGCATTAAAGTAAAGTGCATTAAAGAAAACATTAATCTATTCTCAATGCTGCAAGGATTATCAAAAGGTTTCATTTTTATTCCCGTCACACTACTATGCTAAAGTACATCAATGTTCAAACAAAGACCCGTACACACTCAGACTCCTACTGCAGGCACTCAAAAAATATTCTAACTTTGGAGTAAACAAACTGCAAGAGATTCGCTACTCTATGCAAAACTATGAAAAAATTATCTGAAAATCGTGAGCCAAGCACTATATTTATAGGTCAGTGCATACCCCACAATATTGAATATCCGACATTGCATTCTAGGCTTTGACATCAAGTATTCGATGTCACGGCTCCAATATCAGGTACCCGATATCGAAGCATGTCAAAACATGACTCATCACTTGAGGTTATGATAAATATCATTTTTAGTGAGTTGTGTTGATACAACAATGTCGACGTATTACTTCCTTTGTTATTGCATTAGTGTGAATGCAAGCCCAATGCCTATAAAAATATATGTACCCACTACATTTATAGCACCATTCATTCAGTTTGTTTTCATGAAAGTTAGTGTTAGTCATCAAGTGTCTACAATGTCAATCAAGTGAATTGTACAATATTTTATTCAAGTGATCATGTACCTAAACATATTTTCATGGCAACAATAAAATCAAGATCCATTTTTTTCATCACAGCACTTAGCTCAATCTTATGATTTCTTTAATTACAATTTACTTTAATTGTTATATTAATTCCAAAGCACTTAGTTAATCATTTTACTTTCACCATTGATGAGTGGCGACGTACCCCTACACTCAACCATACGAAACGAGCGTCGCACGCACGATCCGGTTGAACTCCGCAGATGGACTAGTTGTGGCACCTAGATAGTTAGCCTTAGGTCGCAGTTCGCTATCTTCCCACCTAGACTAGTATTGCATATGTCACGTATGGTTTAGTCTAGATGAGGTGTATGATGTGTTCCTAATTCTAA
>MNCI01006783.1:733248-745736 GCA_015680685.1 Gnetum montanum | reverse complement strand
ATTTTGGTCCCGTTGATGTTTTTCAACACTCTCCCATGTAGCTAATTCTCCTTCTTCTTTTGCTACCCGCTTAATAAGCTCTTGAATTTGATGGGTTCGTAGTTTGTATAATTGACCTCGGGCATACGTTTCTAAGGTCTATCTGGTTTCATTACGTAGCCCATCAATGATATGGTACATTAGCCTTTCCTCGGAAAACCCATGGCCTGGACAGTTGTTTAACAGTGCATAATATCTTTCTAAGGCCATGTCCAAGGGTTCATGTTTTTCTTGTTTCCATTCTTGGATTTGTTTCCTCAAGGCTGACACTCTTGCGTAGGTTTGATATTTTTCGTTAAAGACCTCTACCATTGTTGACCAGCGTCGTATCGAATTTGGTTTTAACGATCTATACCATACTTTTGCTTGGTCAACGAGTGTCATAGGAAAGAGTTTCAGTTTTTGCCAACTGTTATCAATGTTATTCCATGTGCAGGCATCGTAGAAGGCTAGTAAATGTTGATGCGGATCTAAGTCATAGCCTCCTGAAAATTTGGGAAAGTTGTTTAAATCGAGCCTGGGTAGTCGGCTCTCTTTACGATGCCTACGTGAGATTCGAACAGCCTCTTGTATTTGCGTTAAGCTTGTAGTGGCCAGTGGGGGTTCATCGTCATCGGGTAAGTTAGGCTTTCGTGTGTTACGATGACGTTGTTTTTGTTCATTCTTATAGGAAACTCCCACTTCAGGTTGTATACTCCAATCTTCATCGTCATATAGCTCATTGGTTCTCCAATGAACTTCCTCACTAAGTGTGGCGTTATTATCATCTTGTAGGAGAGGCATTGTTGTGTGTGAATTTATGTGACTTTTTATAATTACTTCTTTTTAAGAGATATATCGTTAAGTTCTTTACAGCGACCTTGTATGATATAACTAATCTAGATAACTAGCACCATCCCCGGCAACGGCGCCAATGATGAGTGGCGAGGTACCCCTACACTCAACCATACGAAACGAGCGTCGCACGCGCGATCCGGTCGAACTCCGCAGATGGACTAGTTGTGGCACCTAGATAGTTAGCCTTAGGTCGCAGTTCGCTGTCTTCCCATCTAGACTAGTTTTGCATATGTCACGTATGGTTTAGTCTAGATGAGGTGTATGATGTGTTCTAATTCTAACGCTACTCCTGATGGCAGTGGAAAATAATATTAACTAATCTAAGCTAAGAGGAAAAGGGTAAGAAAATCTAATCTAGCCTAAGTGCGACGAGCAACCGATTCCTTGATCAACCGTACACATCTTGGACTTCGTGCACGACTGCCACTGGGACTACCAAGCATAGGCCTAGGTACGCCACTGGGATTACCAAGCGTAGACCCCAAATACGCCACTGGGTTACCAAGCATAAGTCCTAGCTACACCACTGGGCTACCAAGTAGTCACACTTAAATGCTCGTAATCAAGTCGTACTCGTTCCACTTCTAGGAGTTTAAGGGTGAGAGACTAATCGCGATGAGTAACCGATTCTTTGACTAGCCGTACACATCCATAGATGCTCGTAATCAAGTCGTACTCACACCGCGCTATGAAAGCAATAAATAACATTAAATAAACAAACAAATAAATAAACTAAGTGAATGCTGCAATGATGAAGTAATCTCGATCTTTATTGCCGGTCATGTGCGTGTCCAAGTACGGCACACTCGAATAAAGACACCGTACAATTACATTCACCACACTGCGGGCAGACACAGGAAAAAAATCTAACTCTGGAGGGATCAAACTGCCAAAGCTTCGCTACTCTAAAATTGGGATCCTGAACAAGGGAGAGCCACGTCTTATTTATAGATATGGCGGCGGACTGTGATATCGCGTACGCGATATCGCGGCCTATGCAAATCGCGTCTCATCAACCATGCTTAATTAAATCACACAATTTACTTTAATTGTTATATTAATTCCAAAGCACTTAGTTAATTATTTTACTTTCACCATGCTTAATTAAATCACATGAGCATGACCAACTTTGAGCATAAAAGCATTAATATTTGTTAATTCCAACGGTAGACATTTGGTAACCCAACAACATAGACTAGATTTCTTTCTTGTACTTAAAGTAATTAGTTTAGAATTTTAATATTTTAATAATTATTATCATCAATTGCCTCAATCATACTTAATCATATGAATGAAGTGTACATAAATATGATTGGGAAGACAAAGATCAATGACATGCACATAAGACCTAGGAGCAAATGTTTAAATAAAATAAAAAATGTTTTCAACCTCTATAAAATGTAGAATATTAACATGCATTAAGAATAATAAATAATAAATAAGAAGTTGAATGTTCAAGTCTCAATTATAAGCTATTAAGGAAGATGAGAACCTCTTCCACTTAAACCTAGCATTTACGGTTTTTTTATTCCAATAAATATTGGAGTGTAAGTAACCATAATGCTAGTGCTGGGAGTAGTAATTGCGTTCGTTGAAGATGTTACTTAATCAACACATTAAAGAATGCGGTTAATTGAAGAAATCAGCTTAAAACCTTTCTAGTCTAGTCAAGGATGTGGTGAGATATTTTGATAATGGATGATTTCCCATCGTTAGCGTCGCATCATGATCTATTATAATGATGATGCCAAAGTGTACCACAAGTATGGATGCGCTCGACGCTTTGTGTGGAGCCGATTTTGAATTAAAGAACAGCTGTAAATTAATTTTCAAGATTGGGAAAAGGGACCCAACGTGATTTTATTGGATTGGATTGGCATGATAGATACCATTTGCATTTGCTTGTCGTCAATCAAAGCGAAGCATGGCATCCCACCCGCCCATCAACACACGCGAGAACTCTACACCACTACTTATACTCATCACTACAAGTCCTCCCTCGCACATGTCACGTGCACAGACGCCTACATGTCTTACATCAGCGTGTACACATCCATTGTACAATTATTCACTTTGCAACCAACCTCGACCATTTTATCGTAATAGACATTCATATCATATCATGCCATACCATACAATAATCTTCAAAGCGAGTATAATGATTTTTTAATAAATATTCACACAAAGTAATACTGTAGGGATATTTTTCATACTAAACATTATATAAATGGGTAATCATATCAAATTGGAAAGTTTGACGCCTCCCTCCCTCTCATCTGTTGCTAACGCAAGCACAAATAACTCAGCACAACCACAGCACAGGCAAGGGCCGTCGGTGCCCACGCCGTGATTCTCACTCACTCAGAAGCATTCCACATACAACACAACAATGCAATGCCAGTGCCGGAGGCCTCCAACCCAACAACCTGAAAAGCTGCAGGCTCCTCCTACACGGACATACTATACTATATCATTACACAACAAGACATGACGTGTACAAAATACATGCGAACTACATAGCTACCAATCCACATTCTCTCATTCATGGCCTCTCGCATACTTCACAAAAAAAGGAGACATGGATGGATGGATGGATGCAAAAGGATGAATATGGCGGACATGCATGCATGCATGTGTGCTATATCCAACACAACACGATTGATTACGGCTGAACAGCGGCAGAGACGGGGCCGGCACGAGTACGGGGAGGGCGCTGAACCTGGGATTGGGATTGGGCTTGGGCTTGGGCTTGCGTTGAGAGTAGTGGGAGATGAAGAAGGCTGTGGCGGCAGGTGGGACAGGAGGAGTGGGACAGAAGCCAAGTGTCAACGCAATGGACATGGAAGCGGTGGGCACACACGGGCAGAATACGCACCTCGTCGCCCTGCACGAACTCGCCCAGGCAGATTGGGCAGTCGTCGCTCTGCTGCCCCTGCCGCACGCACTCCCTTGGCAGAGCGCGCACAACGCGCCGCTTCAGACCCGTGTTGTTGCCTACGCGTGCCACATCACCATCGCCATCGCCTTCGCCTCCGCCTCCGCCTCCGCCTCCGCCTCCGCCTCCGCCTGCTTCTCCGTCGTGCCGCCGCCCCAGCCTGAGCGCACATCGAAGCGCCGAGTTGAGGCCGAGAGCGCACATGAGCGCAAACAGAAGCGCTCCCAGAATTATGACCATGTTTGTGTCGAAGGCGCTCTCGCCCATGTGCACAGCCCCTGTGCCTGTGCCTGTACCTGGGCCCATGTCCCCCGTACGCGCCGACGACCCAGCTTCCATCGCCACGCCGGGCGCCTGCGCTAGCCAACGCATGGGGCCTCCTCTACTGTCTTCTTCCCTCCATCTTCACAAAGAAAAACCCCATACCTACATATAATAATATTCATTTAAAGTAACAAATTGCATGACTCAGACTAAAACTGAGACTGAGACACTGAGTTCTCGAGTCGCCTCAACATATATAAGTGTAAAGCGCTTACCGGATTATGCTCCTGAGGCTGAGGCCGAGGCCGAGGCCGAAGCTGACTCTGGAACTTGCGTTCCTGGTTGTTGGTATTCAGTATGTGAGTAGTAATTAATTAATCAGCGTGCCAGAAATCGCTGGCGCCAGCAACAAATGGCGCGCACGCGTCGTTTCAGCGCCTCATGCTCTGCCCTCCGCCTCATTCGTCTTGGGATCCCGCGCCCGCGCCCGCGCCCAGCCTGACGCTTACGTTTCCTTTTAGTACGCCGCGAAATAGTATGGAATTGATTTGAGTGATGAGTTAGTTGTGTGAAAGCGTGCTGGGCTCTCAATTTCGGGCGTAGCTTTGCGAGCACAAGAAAAACGCACGCACGCACGCAGACCTGAGATGCAGTGCTACCAAGCCAACGCTACCGATGGGAATGGGAACGGAAATTGTGAAGGACTGGAAAAGGCAAGGGCAAACCTAAAGCTGAGGGTGAGGCCAGGCTGAAGTTGAAGCGCAAGGGCCTGCCGAATAATTCGGCGGCGGGACCCCGCAGCAAAAGAAGGGAATTAACAGTAGCAGCCAAACTCGCGCTGGTTCGCAGAATTTTAGTCTGGGTAATCTTCTTCTTCTTCTTCTTTCGTTGTTTTGTGTGAAGCTCACACTGTGAACCATAAAGACCAAAAACACACCAACAAAATTGTTTGAATAAGTTGCTAAGCGTCCGCATCGCCATCAGCCAGCAGCCACCCCCTTTGCGGTCACTTTCATTTATTCCGTGGAGGGCAGTGGCGAGCTACTGGTGCTACAGTGCTGGAGCAACAAGCAGTGAACAACGGAATGAAACAGAAAATGAAATAAACAGGGGATCGTTTTACAAATAAGTAAGTCAGTGTTCAGGGACACTTTTTTGCAGAAAATTTCGCGTTCAGGACATCCTAGGAGGTGAAGATATTACAAAACGTCTCAGGGTGCATGTAGGTGGCAAATAGTGCATATTAAAATATTTTAAAACATATTTTACACTTTACTTACCCCTATTTTTTTTTTCAAAATGTTTTATCATCAAAATTGCAGTAAAAATCTCGGAAACCTCCCAAATATTTCACAAGTCACAGTCTGTAACAAGTTTATCTACTGCAGTGCTTCTAAGGTTAATTCAATTTCAGTAAAACTATTACTCATGACGTCTCGATTGCATTCTCGTAAAGTTTCCAAAAAGCCAGCTCATCGCCTAAAGCATGTGGGGACTCATTCCTATGTTCCCGCCCCTGAGCTTCGAAGACATATAAAATATAGAAATAAATAAATAAAGAACATCATTAAGTGCAGGACATGTACACCATCCGTACACCATCCATAACTTGGAGGCTGAATGCTCATCCCGGTGAGCTGGTCCTGAAAAATAGATCACTTAACTGCACGACATTTGCACTTTTCGGAAAGGGTTATTTATTAAAAGGTCATTACTACGCTGCTGAATGCAAATCGGCGAAGGTAAAGCAGGTTCCTGGAGGGCCGGTACACAAGGATACTTGAGAAAAAAAGTACAAGTACTTTGATATTATTCCAAATAATGACATTGGTCTCAAGAACACAACCTACAAACCTTGTAAACAATGCTGAACCAGGGAAGAAAAATTCCCAAGTATCGAACTGGTGGAGTTCCAATACATTTAAATTTGACCTGTCGTTATAACATTTTTAAAACGTCGAGCATCTATACCATAATTCCATTCCAGAGAACGGTAGATGTGGATATATACATAGCCATTCCAGAGCACGGTAGATGTGGATATATACATAGCGACAGAGCATGGACACTGGAATGTAACGGCGACCAGCGGCGAGCGCTGAAGTGAAGGTTGTAGGTAGTACTAGTGCTGTTACTGGTGCAGTGAATGTGAATATATAAATTCTCATGTGAGATGTGAGAGAAAGAGTGTGACGATATATACATTCTCATTTTTGATGTGAGAGAAAGAGCGTGACGATACGACATGCCGCATGGATGATAATGATACTGATGGAGGAGAAGCAGGACTAGACTTGGGAGTTCGAATGACGTGCAGATTCGCAACCCCCGAAGCGGGGCCGGGGCTACAGTGTAATGATACCCTTTGGCTGCAGTATCACGTATTATTTGTTGGTGTTTTCTTTGGGCAGCCGAGATGAGCCTGAGCCTTGAGGCTCCGGACAACGTGAGCCAATTTTCAGCATAATTGTTAACATTTTATTATGTTTAATCAATGTTCATAATTATGGTCTACGTTTACCAGTGTAATTTATTATGTTTGATCACTGTTCATGATTATGGTCTACCAAGAGAATTGTTACTCAGAGTGTAATTGTTAATTTTCACGTTTTTGATGTTGCATGATCCATGATGATCATGAATATTAATTACCATGTTAAATTAAATTTTTGTGATATTTCCAATTTGTAATCTCCCTTATCTTTTTGTTTGCCCACATTACATTTAAACACAAGTAAAATTTAATTTAAATTTTTTAAACTTACCACCATTATTGTCAAAAAGAATTGGCAAACAATAGTTAACACAAACATATGCTATGTCCTAAATACATTGTTATCCAAAGCGAACACTATAATAATGTGTTAGTCTAGTACTAAGATCATTAATTTGGAAGCTTAGGTCATGGGTTCGATTCTAAAAGGCAATGTTAAGTTATTTAAAGTTCTAATTGGACTATATATCTTGGGGTGTATGTATGTTTCATTGATTTCAGGTTTCAATACCCCAAAGTGAATACTATGACGCTACTTGTAGGGCTAAGCTTGTGTCTAGGACATATGTAAGCAAATAGAACCTGACTTCAAGCACACACACATTCACTTGTTACACGAAGTTTGTTTCAAAGGTTAGCAAGGGTCTCCAATCCATTGTTTTGCTGTNTGGACCGCGATATCGCGTACGTGATATCACAGGGGATGCGATATCGTGTCAGAAGCGATATCGTGTATGCAATATCGCGGCCTGTGGAATTCGCGTCTCATCAATAGTCAAGCTATCCAAACTGTATCTTCGTACTAATGTGTTAGACTACAAGTAAAAATTTTACTTTAAAAGCTCCAAGCCATGGGTTTGATTTTGGTGGGCAATGCTGGGTTATAAAGTTTTTTATACATCATTAGGTGTACCTATATTAAAAATATAAAACCAGATTATATATATATATATATATAAGGTAGCCAAGAGCATATGGCCTAAAAAAGGAAATAAGGGTTTGACTTCTTAGCCATCAACAAAATGCTTCAAGAATGGCTAACTAGCCATTCCCTTCCTTCTAAAGCAAATGCTGGATCAATGACGTTTTGTTCATCAAAGGCTAGTGTTTGAGGTATTTTTCCATCTTGGACTTGTTTAAATTTGGTTTTTAATTTTTTATAGTTCATTGTCTTCTAATATTTACAATTTGTACTTTGCAATCTACGTTTTCTTTTATTGTTTACATTTTACTTTATTATATTTTGCCATTTACAATTTCTAATATTCATTGATCACAACCTACTCTACATTGTAGTTTGCTTTTACAATTTCCATTGTATATTATGTTACATTGGTTTGCATTCAAGACCATACCACCAACACTACAAACAACATCATCTACTCCCTCCTATCCTCCATTTCTTATTTTTGCTGTTGGGTAAAACTTTTTTTTTCCTATTTAATTGAAATAGAAAAAATAAAGGATCTCTTGGAAAAGGAATAAATCTATTGAATAATGAAAGTTTCTCTAAAGTTATATAATGAAATCTAAAACAAAAGTTTCGAATACAACATGTAAAATAGTAATCACATGATAATTTCACATATTTCTTACTTGTATTTTTACAAATTAACATTGGGCAAAACATGTTTTATGGATCAAGAAGTGAGAAGGGGAAGAAGGTGGGGGTTGAATAAGTTTCCTAGCCACAAAAACACTCTAATTTTATGTGGTTTCCCAACTTGGGTACATCCACACTCGAAGGGTAGAATCCATGCACACCTCTAGGATTTGTTTCTTCAAAATGTGGTTTGAAGGGCACTACTCCCTGGACAAGCTTTGAGCTCCGCTCTAGAGTGTTTTGTCGTTGCGAAACCACTCAACCACATAAGGTCCCAACAAGCTCAAAATGTCATTTAGAAGATCCCACAACTTTTACAAAATTGAGCTCCACTTCAAAGTGTTTTGACATTGCAAAACCACTCAATCCCGTAGGATCTCAACAAGCTTAACAAGGATTTGTTTTGCAAGAAGCACATCAACCCCATAGGGCTACAAGAAAGAAAGAAAAGAACAAGGAAAGAGTATAACTAAATTTATAGATCCTTGTACTTGAACCTCAGTACAATCACAATCAAGCAAATGATGTTACAATGAAGAGCAAAAATAAAATTGCTTAGAATAGCCAATGATAGGACTTTGTGTGAACAATGCTTGCACAATTCCCAAGATTTTGAGATTGTATTATAGTCTTGGAGTTTTTGAAAACTCCTCAGAATTCATGCAATGACTACCAAACAACTAGTATAGATGTTTACTTCAAAGTTTAGATGTCTACCTAAGATAGCTCTTAATGTAGGAGAGATGTCTACATGAAAAGTGAGACGTCTACTGTGAGACATCTTGCCATAGACATCTATTGTGAAATATATCTATTTTTTTTGCCAAACATTTACTCTCCAAAAGCACTTTGAGTTATGAAGAACTTTTATGACCCATGGACTTCTCGACAATCTTCAAAGCATCTTCACTTGATTTGTAGACTTCATTTTCATCTGTGCTCTCATCCAGTTTGCTTAGTTTTCATTTTGACATCTTATTGTAGATCTCATTTACTTGAATTCTCATATCTCTTTGTGAAGTTCTTGTTCATGGCCCTATGAAATCAATTACATACATACATTCTATATTTTCTATTTTCCTTAAGGTTTTGACATGCCAAAAGGTCAACATGTTTTTTAGGAGTTTAGTCTCCAATGGTTGGAGTCTAGCTTCTTTTGCTTTACTTCTTTTAATGTTGGTTCCTATTGCAATTCTTAAGTATTCTTGAAATCAAAAGGTGGAAAAATTTTAAAGTAGTTAAGAGATTTTACTCTTAATATTGCAACAAATGTAAGTCTTGTTATTTCTCATGCTCTAATGTCTATAGTAGCTAGTGGTAATATTAATCCTTAGGATTCATGTATTGTAATGGCCCATGCCAATTTTAGTGATAGTTGTTTATATCTACCATGTTTTATAGGAGGAATTGAAACCTATTCAATTATTTATGAAACAAATGATGAGTTGATGAATCATGATTCATTAGGTCACGATACCGCGTACGCGATATTGCAACTTGGCTCACGATATCATGGCTCCTATATAGGCCTATAAATACACCTTAGGCGCACAGTGAAGGGGAGAGGTTTTTTTTAGTTAGAAATTAGTTTCCATTTTTAGTCTTTCTCAACCATTTCTCCTAGTGCATGCCCACAATGTGATGATTGTAATTGTACGACATCCTTTATTCGAGTGTGACGTACTTGGACATGCACATGACCGAAAATAAAGATCGAGATTACTTCATCATTGCAACATTTACTTAGTTTACTTAGTTTAATTGTTATTGTTATTTATTGCTTTCATAGTTAATATCTCTTCACCCTAAACTCCTTAAACACGGAATGANTAGGCTAGCTTAGATTCTCTCTCCCTTTTCCTCCTAGCTTAATTAAAGTTATTTTCCATTGCCTCCAAGAGTAGCATTAGGTTAGAAACCGCATCATACACCTCACTTTGGACTAAACCATACGTGACAAAGCAAATACTAGTTCAGGTGGGAAGACAGCGAACTGCGATCAGCAAGTAACTATCTAGATACCACAACTAGCCCATCTGCGGAGTTTGACTGGACTGTGTGTTAAATGCTCGTATTTGTATGGTTGAGTGTAGGGGTACCTCGCCACTCATCATTGGCACCGTTGTCGGGGATGGTGCTAGTTATTTAGATTAGTTATATCACACAAGATCGTTGTAACAAAGTATTCACGATATATCTCTTAGAAGAGAAATTAATTTTAAACAAGTCACACACAAATTCAAAACTATGTCTCTCTCACAAGACTATGATAATGCAACAATAGTAGGGCAATTCATTGGAGAACCAATGAATTATATGATAAAGAAGATGAAGTCTAGAGTACTCAATTTGATGTAGGGGTTTGCTATGAACATAAACGAAGACAACATTGTCCTAACTCACGAATGCATAGCCTACCCAATGACGATGAACCCCTACTAGCCACTAAGAGCCTAATGCATATACAAGAGGCCGTTTGAATATCCTGCAGGCATCGCAAAAACAACCATCTACCCAGGCTTGACATAAACAACTTTCCTAAGTTTTCAAGAGGCTATGATTTAGATCTGCGATAACATTTACGAGCCTTCTACGATGCTTGTGTGTGGAATAACGTCGATAATGGATGGAAAAAACTTAAGCTGTTTCCTCTAACACTCGTTGGCCAAGCAAAAGTATGGTATAGGTCCTTACGACCAAAATCAATCCGACGTTGGCCAACAATGGTAGAACTCTTCAACGAAAGATATCAAACCTATGCAAGAGTGTCAACCTTGAGGAGACAAATCCAAGAATGGAAACAAGAGTAACATGAACCCTTGGACATGGCCTTAGAAAGATATTATGCATTGTTAAACAATTGCCTAGGCCATGGGTTCTTCAAGGAAAGGCTAATGTACCATATCATAGATGGGCTTCGTAATGAAATAAGGGAAATCCTAGGGATGTACGCCCGAGGTCAACTATATGAACTACGGACCCACCAATTTCAAGAGATTATTAAGCAGGTAGCAAAAGAAAAAGGAGAAATGGCTAAATGGGAGAATGCTAAAAAATCTCAACAGGTCCAAAATCAACAAGGGCCCATGATTATGAAGAGGAGAAATCAACTCACTACAAGGAGGTGGAACCATCTTTGCTAGTACTATGATCATTGGATGAAGTTAAGGCAAAGATCAATAGAATAATGCAATGGATACATGAAAAATGTAAAGAATATGACAACATTATTGGAGATAGATTTATGAAAACCTGAGAAATTAGACAAAACACCTTTAGACAATTGGAAAGAAGGATTGAAGAGAATAAGAACTTAACTACCAATCATGTATCAATGTAACATTTTCTTGTACGATCACCCCAAGGGCCAATGCCCAATCGTATCACATTTACATGAGCATTGGGAAAGAATGTGACATCTAGAGTTTGTGTAGAAATACTATGTTCAATCATAGTGGCAACAATCCCAGTCGTGGGGGAGGCCATCCCCAAATTGGTTGCACCCTTCATACCATCCAAACCTAAGTGCTTATCAAGTTCAACATCGTATTTCCCCAACTGGGTCAAAATCTTCTACCTCACCACATTATTATTATTCTCCTCAATACTATCAACACATATCCTCTCCAACAAGACCACCACCTCATGTACCTTACACTTCCCCTCAATTTCAAAATTCCCATCCTTCACCTCCTTCTACATCGCCACCAAGTATGCTTGAAGGGTTTGCACCGCAACATCAATCCATGGACGTTACTTGTGCTACTATTGACAATAGTAGTGGAAACCCACCACACTAAAGGTGTCCCTTCTTTAGACATGACCATCGAAAGGGACACCTTAGTTCTGAAACCACTGCATCCTCCAACTCAGCACAAGGTCAACACTATGGTGCATCTTCCTCTTTGAACCCAACGCCTCTTATTACCTTATCAGGGCCACCAATCAATACTCCAACAACCATGCGGCTCAGTGAATCTAGCCATGAAGGGAGACATATCGATCCTTGCATACCATCTTATGGTCACGGGTGCCATAGTGTGTTAGCTTCTTATCACATGACCAAATCTTATAATCTGCCCCACTATGCCAACTACAATCAAGTGTGTGAACCCCAATCTAGGTATATTCCTACCACCACCTCAAAAGACACCTGGTGGTTTGGATATGACTGGACTCCAATGTTTCCAAAATGCTTTGATCCAAACCTTCCATTTATTAATTCTGGCTATGCTCAACCGTTTAGTTATGGGGGGTATCCCCCATTCTAACAACAACAAAATTAATAAATGTTTTCCTTTTCTTTAATTTTACAA
>MNCI01006783.1:717588-732972 GCA_015680685.1 Gnetum montanum | reverse complement strand
CTAGGGGGTTCCACTAGAAAGACATGCACCCATGCCTGAAGGTAGGCGGCTTCTTTGGATTAAGCATTCAAAAAAAAGTAAGAAGAGTGTGCCAAAGAGGCCACATAAAAAGAAAAATAAAAGATCAAGATCAAAGTGTTGCAAAGCCATTTTGAATTACTCCTTCCTTGAATAGAACGCCAAGTGATTGTACGTCTTATTGTCATGGTACTCTTATGGTTGCCCATCATGGGATGAAACAATGTGATGTCACTGATTAGAGGACTGGACTTGGTCTTGATTTTTGAGCGACAAGTTAATGACACATTAATCATGCCTTACACAGAGGATTCATTATGCCCTAGGCCAGTTACCTCATGTTCCAATCTCTGCAATCCCTTCTACAATTCATCTCATCTTACTGTCTAAGAATTTGTGACTCTTGACTTGTATAGCATTGAATTTATACCTCATCACGGTGGTATCTACATGTGTGTGTTTTGTCGCATCAGTGTAGATTAAATTTAACCCTTTTAGTACCTATGGACATTTTAAGGTGTGGCTACGCAAGGGCATTATAGGTTGGAACTTGCTTTGGGGAGGATCCACTTGTGTGACTTTTGTAATTTGTACTTGTTGCACACCATCACATCATTTTATACCCTCTGAGTACTTCATTGCCAAATCTATTCTTTCCCTTATCATCATTTTATCAAATATTCCTATGTACCAACACATGTCCTTTTTCCTCATACTCTTCATGATTTCCATTGCCAGATTTTACACCATTATCCTTTTTGTGCCTTTAGGCTTGATCAATATTACCCTGGATCCTTTACATTGACTTTAATTCCATCATTTTTTGAGCTAGGAATTTCAAAAATGTATCAATTTTTTCTAAGTACCCTACTTTAAACAGGCTGCAATATCGCGTATGCGATATCACGTTTGACACGATATCATAGACGCGCTATCGTGTACGCGATATCGTGTCCCACAAAAACTATAAATATGGGCCTGCCCCCCGTAAACGTCAACATCATTTGCAACTATTCACGTGAGGGAGTTTTTAAAATTTTCTTCTATGACTTGCGATTGCATGCCTCTTATTCCAACAACCATAACTTGCTCGTTAGGGCTCCGATTTTCATTCCGCTTAAACCTATCTAAACTTGGAGTGTTCAACTTAGTCGTGGGGGAGGGGTATAGTTTGAATTGCACACAAATTTTTGAAATTTTTCATCACCCAAATGACACTATCAAGGGTAATTAATTATACAAAAATGATAAACATGTGCCAAAAACAACTTCATCTTCTCACTTATACTAGGAAATTAAAATTGTGAAGCCACCTAATCAAAGTGGATCAAATATTAAAACCTTTTGGGGACATTTTCATAAAAATTCTTAACTTTAAATCACACGGAATAAGAGACGAATTTATTAAGGCAAGAAGTAAGGTATAACTTAACTTTGGTAAGCAACCTTACTAATGAATGACCCCGTGTGATTGCAGATGGTCCCAAAGCGTAGTCAACAAGAAGGACCCTCTCAAGGTGTGTCCAAGCGACCCAAGAGAGGTAGAGGACAAGCGTGTCCCAGACAACATGCAGAGTAGGAGGCACAATCATTTAGCATCCATTAAGAGACTCCTGCTACTATACAATTAGGACAAGTAGAAGGAGGAGCTGCTGTAGCTCTTGAATAGGGACAACAACTCACGTTGTCCCCGGAGTGTGTTTAGGCCATTCATGAAAAGTCCACGTCTACTACAGTGATTATGGAATTGAACATCAGACCTTTCATGGAATTCACTCCTGAGGTTGTTAGGGACCAACTCAAAGGATCTCCATTATGGCCTATCCTCTTTGAAAATGGTGCTTGGTACTTAGGAGAAATGTACCAATTTTGGCACAATAAGGAAGAAGGCACCACAGTTAAGATTAGTGGTGTGTTTGTAGATTTTTCTACCAAGGCCATCTTAAAAGTGTTGAACCTTCTGAATACAGGGCCAAAAATTTCCCACCTATCCACTCGCTTCGATGTTGATGCGTGAAGGGTTTGGTTGGATAGGGCGTATGGCAAAGAAGACAAGACATATGAAGAGTTGACACTGGAAGAAAGGATATACTTCAAGATTGGTGCTTATCATATCTTCCCCATGAGAGGATTAAATATAATCTCAACATATGTGGCAAGAGGAAGTGCGATATTGATGGGAAAGGCTAATGTTAACCTTCCTTATCTATATCTCATGGAGATCTTGAGGTGGTTTGAAGAATGCAAGATAGGGAAGTTTGCATTGCCCTTCTCTTGTCTCATCAGGAAGCTATGCAAACATGCTGGTATTCTGGGGTATACCAATGATGTCCTCAGAAGAGCCTAGAATGCTTCGTTTGGTAAACTGCTGAAGCCACCAGCTCTAAGGAAAAAGTGTTGGAGACATTGGAGCTAAAGCAAGAGTAAGAAAAAATGGTGGGACCCACTGCAATGCAAACTACAGATCCTAGCCAACTTCCAAGCATGAGGCCCAATCAACAACAAGAAGCAAGGCCTAGCACGAGCTAGCAAGATCAACCGTTGCCATCGCTGTAGGATTATTGACCATCGATGAGCCACCTCAGGGCCATTGTTGAGACGATCAACTCGAGAAGTCATGATGATGCTAATCTCTTTCATGACATTGATGATGCTAATCTCTTTCATGACATTGACGATGCCATACAGCCCATAGTTTTTATTAATTACGCATGGGGTGAGGTGTCCATCCAAACAGGAGGAGGGGAGACTCATTGATCACAACAGATTTTGGGGAACGCTGCATCTTTCCAAGTGCAATTAGAAATAGGTGAAGGGGCCACAGTGATGGTCATGCAACACCAGGATACAACGGGAGCCATAAAAGTGGTCGCAGATCACATCAAAGAATCTTTCAACATCCTTGTTATACCATCGATAGATTTCATAGGAGCACGAGATGCTCAAACTCTGGCCAGTACCCCAATGACTCCTATGGAGCATGAGGATGTCCTTGATCGATTACTGCAAACAAGATAAGTAATGACGTCCTTGTTTAACATTCCACAAGATGTCACGGTAGCACAATCAAACCTCATCTCCACCAAAGGAAAGCTAGTCATGGCAGAGATCAGGGCTGAGCACGTAGAAGCAGAGTTGACAAGACTATAGGAGAGCCTCGTCACCCTACAAGCTGCATAGTGGAACCCATCTCAGTTTTTTCCCGTAGACCAGCAAGACACTTTCAGGATAGAGCAGCTTAATAAACTGTTGGCAAACAATAAAAGAGTGGTAGAGGAGAAAGAGAAGGCTGACTGGGATGCCTCCAAGGCACAAGCGCAAACCTACGTGCACACCAAGGCACTTAGAGCCTTACAGGAGGAGAATAAACAACTTGCTGCTAACAACCTTTGGTTGGACATTGTGGAGAAATAGAAGAATGTTCTCGAGGAAAACTTTAAGCAGTTACGAGAATAGTTTCTTAGGGTCAACCAAGACATGAACCATTTGGTTAGAGAGAATCAAACCCTCTCAATGGAGGAGGTACATGTAATCCATCAAAAGATGACCATTGAAATGAGTGCATGGTAAAATGAAACTAGGTAGCATGAAAAGTTAAAGGAGCACTTCAGAGACTAGGTGGGAATGTACAAGCAAGTCATAGTAAAGAAGATCCATATGCCCAAGGCCAACATCAACACTTTCAGTGCTTAACACACTGATTGGCGGGCCATATTGGACACATATGCATTTGTTCACTAGGTAGAACTTAAAAGCTGAGACCTACAAATTTAAGACCTCACAAAGTACATGAAATTGGCAAACCTGCGATGTGCTAATTTACCCATGTTGATAGCAGGACGTCCAAGAAAAAAGCTCAAGAAGCAAGTAGTTTCCATGTACGCCAAATATGAAGCAGAATTTGTGGAGCATAAGAAAATATTGTAGAGGCTAGAAGTTGCAAATTCTGAAATAGAGGTGGTTAAGATCAGCTACTAAGGCCAAAGAGATGTCGTAGTAGACTTGGCTCGACAGCTTACGAATTTTCAAGAGTACAAGGCTAACGCCAAATTCTACAAGGAGGAACGACGGTTGGTGGCAGCCTGGTACGTCAAAGCAAATAAGATGTTCCACAACTACCATGCCCATGGGAGGTGTTGACTCCATCAAACATTGGAGCATCAACATGGATGACACAGGATCCCCGAACAGAAGAGGAAAAGCTCCAGGCACTATTTTAGAGTCATCAAATTCCAAAACTTGGAGCACGAGACAAGGGGAAGCGACCCATGGAGGAGCTACCACTACTTGAAACCACATGAGCCAAATAAAGTTTACAATTTTACAATTTTGCAATTTTTTAATTTTGTAATTTTGTGTTGTGTCCTAATTTTGTTCTATTGAGATCTCCACTGCAACATGAATGAATCCCTAGTTAGTTAATAATACCATACCTATCCACTGTGTAATCAATGGGGCTTGTTCTCATTTTTTTTAACTCAAGGATGAGTTTTCATTTAGTCATGGGGATATGATGAATCGTAATTCATTAGGTCACGATATCATATACGCGGTATCGCAGCCTGGCTTGCGATATCGTATACACGGTATTGTGGCTCCTGTACAGGCCTATAAATAGACCTTAGGCACACGGTGAAGGGGAGAGGTTTTTTTAGTTAGAAATTAGTTTTGATTTTTAGTCTTTCTCAACCCTTTCTCCCAGTGCATTCTCACAATGTGATGATTGTAATTGTACGACATCCTTTATTCGAGTGTGACATACTTGGATACGCACATGACCAGAAATAAAGATCGAGATTACTTCATCATTGCGGCATTCACTTAATTTAATTATTTAATTGTTATTGTTATTTATTGAATTCATAGTTAACATCTCTTTACCCTAAACTCAAATGTGGAATGAGCATGACTTAATAACGAGCATTTAAGTGTGACTACTTGATATCCTAGTAGCGTGCCTAGGATCTGTGCTTGGTAATCCTAGTGGTAGTCGTGCATGAGGTCTACGATGTGTACGGATGATTACGGGATGGATGCTCATCACACTTAGGCTCCCTTTTCCTCCTAGCTTAATTAAAGTTATTTTTCATTGCCTCCAGGAGTAGCATTAGGTTAGAAACCACATCATACACCTCAATCTAGACTAAACCATACGTGACAAAGCAAATACTAGTCCAGGTGGGAACACAGCAAACTGTAATAAGCGAGTAATTATCTAGATACCACAACTAGCCCATCCACGGAGTTTGACCGGATCGTGTGTAAAATGCTCGTATTCGTATGGTTGAGTGTAGGGGTACCTTGCCAATCATCATTAGTAATGAAATATGGAAATTTTAGTTTTGGTTTTAATTTTTTTTATAATTGGTATAAACCTTTGTTATACTTAAGTTCTTACAAATGGAGAATTTTGTATCCCTTAAATTTTCAACATATAATACCTTAAACACCATTTTAGCAAGTGTTCCATGTGGTACAACTTCTACAATTGCAATATCTTTTTGTACAACTTCTATATTTGTAGTAAATTTTTATAAAATATCATTTAATAATTTAAAATCTGGATTTTGATGCTTTATAGCCATGTTCTAGAAATCAATGTTTGTTATATTAGATTATGTTCATTTCTATTTTAAAAAATTGTTAGTGTATATACATATTCATTGTAAATATTTTTAATATGGAATGTGAAATACCTTGAATACCTTTTTAGTAGATATTGTCTATTGCACAACTTTTATATTCGCAGTATCTTTTGTATAACTTTCATATTTGTAGTAAATTTTTGTAAAATATCATATAATGATTTCAAATTCAAATTTTAATGCTTTTTTCCCATGTTCTGGAAATCACTGTTTGGAAATTTGAACTAAAAAAATAGACAAAAAATATTAAGAAGTCTTAATTTAATGTAGGATTTGGGAAAAATTTCAAAAGCAAAATGGAAAATTATCACATGTCAAATGAAAATAACACAACACAATGAACAAAAAAAGTAGAAAATCATCTTAAATGCAAAACAATGTAACATAGTATACAATGGAAATAGTAAAAAGCAAATTATGATGTAGACCAAGTTGTGATTAATTGTAAATAGTAGAATATAATAAATTAGAAAAACAAAAAAACTTAGATTATAAAGAAGAAACTANATCCTAATCTCTACCTATCATAGTTTTATGTTTAAGGTAATTTTTGCCTTTTTCTTTTTGAATTTTATTCCTTTGCTAACTCTGCTCTACTTAATCTGACCTTGCTTTTTGTTAAATTTGATCTACAGGATTTATCCTTTCTATTTGCTTATCAAAGTCTACTCTTTGGTGAATCTCATCAAAGCTCTCACTCTCTACTCATCACACCCTACATGCCTAACCTACTCCTGTTCTCTATCAAATATACTTCACCCAATCTGATCCTACTCTCTATTAAATCTACTTCATGCGATTTCACCCTCCTCTTTGCCTACTCTTTGCCAGATCTATTTCGTGCAATTTTATCTTGCTCTCTACTTGTAACAATTTGCTGTTTGAGGTAATTGTCCTTTCTTGCTCCTTGGATTTTATTTTTCTCTGCTAAATCCAATCCTACTCTTTTCCGAATTTTCTCTACGAGATTTGAATTTACTCGTGGTTCATCAAATCCTTCTTTCTAATAGATCTCATCCTAACTTAGTCTTCACCAAATTTTGCTTTCCATGAAAACTTGATATTTGTGAAATTTGCGAATCTCACCCTATTCTTTACTAGATTTTCTTTGGATGATCTGGCNCATCAGACACATAGGTTATAATGAGTAGAGAGTGAGGTTAGCTACATTGAAGTTTTGATAGAAAAAATGTAAAGAAGTTTGTGATGAGTAGAGACCAAAGTTAGATCAATGCATGGAGAGTTCTTAGAAAGAGGTTGGTGAGTTTTGAGGATTAGATAAAAGTAGTATTTAGATGGGGGTTTAGAGAGTATAGATTATTTTTTGGGAGGAAAGAAATGTAGTCTCTAAAAAGTTTTTAGTAGGGTGGAGGTGAGGTGGGTGAGATAGAGAAGGAGATGCAAAGAAGAAGAAAAAAGTAGTGTATGCAAGATGATAGTGTATATATTTTTTTTGGAGGAGGGAGGGGGAGCAAAGTAGTGTCTAAAAATTTTTTCAAGAGGGATTGGGATGGGAGGGGGAAGGAGGAACCAGGGAAGAGGAATGCTAATAAAAATGTAATATATGGGAGTGATACTTTATAGATTTTGAGGGGGATAGCAAGATGGGGAAGGTTGTAGGGGTGAGAAAAAAGTAGAGTTTCTAGGGAAGGAGGGGAAGGGAAAGGTTGTAGGGGTTAGAAAAACTAGAGTTTTTAAGGGAAAAGGGGGGATTACAAAGATTTAAAAAAGTAATATTTAGTTGGTGGAGGGATAAGGGTAGGAGGGAGGGACATGCTATGAAAAAATTTTGAGGGTGGAAGATTATAGGGGTGAAAAAAGGTAGAGTTTTTAAGGGGGAGGGGGAGGTTAGTGGGGTTAGAAAAAGGTAGAGGTTTTAGGAGGGAAGGATGCATGGGTTAAAAAAATGTCTTTGACTTTCCACATACATATCAGTTTACACATCGATTGATTAGTACACACTAATTCTTGGATGAAATTAGTTTGATTTGATGTTACCTTGACTCTTAGATATTTTATAACTTATTTATTGATGAGTGGTGGAATACCCAACACCCAACCATATGAGATACAAGTTTTCATGCACAATCCCAGTCGAACTCTACAGATAAGACAATGTGATTATACTAGTAGGTGATTAGCATTTGCGATTGTTGTCTTCCTATGTGAGTTAGTAAAATCAATGCGTATGGATTAACTCATAGTGAGGTATATGATATTGGCCATTGGGATCCTAGTAAACATGAAGTAAAAGTAAAGGTTTCTAAATTTAAGTGACTTTAACAAATCTAAACTAGCCTATTCGATGAGTACTTGGTCCTAATCTTTTGGTCATACCTTGGACTTCATGCAACAACTACTGGGATTACTAAGTACCTCACTACTGGGCGTACCAAGTGATAGTACTATTGGGTTACCAAGTAGTTACACTGATGTGCTCGAGATTAGTTGTACTCATGCCGCTTAATGACATTAAAAGTAAATTGTAAGTAATCGTAAACATTAATTATGAAAATACTAAAATAGTAAACTAATTGAAAACAAAAATAAACTAAGTGTTGCTACAATGATGTAGAGTAATCTCAATCTTTATTGTCAGTCATGCAATGCGTCCAAGTACATCACACTCGAATAAAGATTCCATTCAATTTACAAAACATCACACTGCGGGCACACATTACTAAGTATTGAATTCAAGAAAACAAATTGAAAGAGTTTTGTTACTAGGCTATTAAATCTATTATGGATTTGTGTACCCAAGTGTTGCTTATATAGGCTAGCACGCACCCCACGATATCATTTATATAATAATGTATGCTAAGATACAATAATGTATCTATGACATCATAGATACAATATTGTTGATTCCAAATTTTTGGATTTATCATACCCCCACAACTGATTGAAAACTCATCCTCGAGTTAAAACAAAATGAGGATGGAGTTCCTTATAAAATTGGAAGGTAGATTTACATGAAATTGACTTCTATATACATGACTCTTTAGTGCCATAGTGGAGTTTACAACAATGAACATATGACATGAAAATTTTGACAAAAAATAAGAAAAAAATTTGGCAAGGTTGAGTGTAACCTTATGTTGTTCAAGGTGGAGGTGGCTCTTCCATAATTTTCTTCCCCTTGTCGTCAGGCTTTTTAAATTGGTATTTTTTCAAAAGCACCTACAACTTCTCTTCTTCCGTTCTTGGATCATGGACTGCCCATGTTGATAAACCAATGTTGGATGTATTCGGCACATTCCATGGACATGGTAGTTGCAGAAACATTTGATTAGCTTTAACATACCACACTACAAACTATCATCTCTCTTCTTCAAAAGCTCTAGCCTTTTCTTTGAGTTCATGATAATATGTTAATATTTTGGCCTGATTCACTGCTACATCGTTTCACCCCTGGTAGCTAGCCTTAACTACTTCTAGTTCTAAGTCTGCTATTTGAAGTTTCTGTAGAGCATCTTTTCTATCTACAAACTCCTTCTCATATAAATCATAAGTGGCTACTACTTGTTGTTCTAGTTCATTTCTAGGCCTACTTGATGTTAACATGGCTAGGTTAGCACAATAGAGGTTTGCTAACACCATGTTTTCTTTTAAGTTTTCTATTTGCAGGTCTTAATTTTTCACTTTTGCTTGATAGGTCTAGGCCATGCTGTTCAAGATCGGTTGCTAATCAAGATTTTGTGCTATAATAGAATTAATTTTGGCATTTTCCATCTAGATCTCTTTCTCATTTATCTACTTATACATGCCCACTTAGTCTTGAAAGTATTCTTTAAGCCTTTCATGTTTCTTAGCCTCATTTTGCCATGCACAGATTTCGATAGTTGATTTTTGTCTAATGGTGCATACCTCCTCCATAGAGAAGATTCTGTTTTCTCTTGTGAGGTGGCTCATATCTTGGTTGATCCTCATCAGTTTCTCTCTTAATTGATGGATGCTTTCTTCTAGAGTATGTTTTTACTTTTCTACTATGGTCAACTTTATGTTGTTTTGTAGCAAGTTGTTTGTTTTCTTCATGTAATGCAGCAAGTGCTTTGGCATGGGCATATGACTGAGCTTTGGCTACTGAAGCTTTGCATACTACCTTATCTTTTTCATCTACTATGTCTTTATTATTCTTAAGAAGGAAAATGATCTACTCAATTCTAAATTATGCTATATGATTTGGTGCTATGAACTAAGTTGGATCTCTTCTTTTTGCTCTGAAGGCTACAAGCTCTTCTTGTAATCTATGAAGCTCATTCTTAGCATGCTCTGCCTTGGTTTTGGCCATGATTAATTTTCCTTTGGTGGTAATTAATTTAGATTGTGTTGTAGTGATATCACTAGGAATATCAAAGAGATTTTTCATAACTTGTCCTGTCTGCAACAATCTATCTAACACATCTTCATGTTTTGTAGGCGTCACAGAGGTACCACCTAGCATTTGAGCATCTTTGGCTCTAGAAATATTAGCTGGTGGCACAATAAGTACATTAAATGATTCTTTGATGTGATCTATGATAACTTTTGTGGCTTTGGCTACATCATTATGTTGCATAACCACAACTATGGCTCCTTCTCCAAATTCAAGCACCACTTGGAATGATATAGCACTCCCAAAAATCTATTGTGACCATTGGGCCTCTCCTCCTAACTACAATGATATTTGTCCACTAGCAAGATTCGTTCAAATGGTTGGTCTAACTACATCATCAATACCTTTGAATAAATTGGCCTCTTCTCTACTTCCCAATTGATAGTTTTTGTAGTTTGTTGCAGATGACTCATTAAAGGTTGGTAATCTTGTAGCAGAGGTGGTGGAACTTGTGGTTTCTATTGCTATTGTCCTATGGGTTGGGTAGTCTCCTTGGTGCCTAGTTGTTCTTCTAATTGGTCTTTTCTGGGAGGCATTGGCTTAAGCATTTCAGCATAGGAAGAATTATGTGTCTTCCTCAATGCATCATTTGTATACCTTGGGATAAGGCAAGGGAACAGAAGTGTTAACTTCCCTACCTTCTTTTCTTTGAACTACCATTTGATCTCTATGAAGTAGAGGTGAGCTATATTTGCATTGTATTTTCCCATTAATATTGCACTTCCTCTAGTTGCATATGTAGATATTCGATTTAATCTTTTGGTAGGAAATAAGTGATAAGTGCCAATTTTGAAATAGATCTTTTCTTTTGCAGTGAATTCACTATATTCTTTATCTTCCTTTCCATATGCTCGCTCTAACCATAGCTTCCTAGCACTGTTGTTAGATCTAGTTGATATCTATGCCACCTTTGCTCCTTAATTAGGCACATTCAATACCTTTGCAATTGCCTTAATTAAGTAAGATACTGAGATTCCCTTGATTTTGATTATGGCATTAGCTTCTTGATTTTGCTTAAACTAGAGTGCTTATCTTAAATACCATTCTCCATTGTTTGTCAGAGAAGGCCACAAAGGAAATGATTGAAGTTGGGCCTTAATAGCTTCTAGAGAAAATTCCAAAAATGGATCAAAGTTGAGTTCCACAATTACTATTGACATGATGGATTTTTCTTGAATAGCTTGAAGGCATTTATGTGATAGTTTAAGTTGTTGTTCTTGGATGGACACTAGTGGAACATCTACTTCTACTTGAGTATATTGCTCTGTGGTAGGATTTTGTTAATGAATGTTGAAGGATTATGTTGCCTGCTCTCCATTTTCTGCTTATGGATTTTTCTTTCTCACTTGTCCTCTTCCACAACCTTGTGGTCTTTTGCTTACCGATCGTGGAAGTTCTCCTTGTGCTTCTCTTTTTAAGATCATCTACAATCAATCAAGGGTTTGGAATTACTCAAGTATTTTCATAAATGAGCAACAATTTGATACCTTACCCATACCCTTAGTTATATCAAGTTCTTAGTTCATTATGATTATAGAGTTGGGATATTTTTCAATAACAACCCGATTAGTACTTTAAATGAGTGGTATGATCAATTAGAAGTCTTTTTTAAGTGGTTTTGGTCTATCATAAGTGGTATGATAAATTAGAAGTCTTCTTAAAGTGGTTTTGGCCTTATCATGAGTGGTTTACTTTACAAATTCTTAATATGTTTCCATTTCCTTAGACTTACCCCTATAATATCTTCTACTTGTTAGCAATGTCAAAAAAAAAAAATCAACTCAAATTTTCCTTACTAGCACCCTCCCACAACTAAGGTGATCACTTTGGAATTAGGTAGATTCAAAAATCATGCAAATTAAAGTAATAATGAGCAAGTTATGGGTGCTCAAAGTTGGAGTATGAGAGCTCATAGCTATAAAGAAAAATTGACAACAAATTCCTTCTTATGAAATTTAGAAATAAAAAATTTTTCTAACCCCCCCATGCTATATATAGGTTTTATGCATGCAATATCGTAAATGTGACATCATAGATGCGATATTGTAGGTACCTTCGATATCATAGAAATCATGTCACCATGGAAGAATAAAATTTTTTGAATGTTTTTCTTAAAAAAAATTGAGTCCCATAGGATAGTTGGAAGATATGCATCATGTTGAAAGGATCTTGATATGGAGATGATGCTTTAGTTGTGTAAAATGAGTGTTGAAAGTCTATGATTAAGGAATCTTGGATGATGAACAAGTAGATGACTAGGAGTGCCCACAAGAGGCATGATTGATTATGAAAAAGTGCTAAGGATCCCACTCTAGCAACCAAGGATGACACCAAAGTACTGCAAACATGATCAATTTTGCCACTATCATTAGTTGCCTGATCTTTATACTAATTTTTGTTTAGCCTTAAAGAATGACCTATAAAAGATGATAGACAATGGAGAGCTAGTGTTGGATGCCTTCAAAGTGGTTGGGCATCAAAATCAATCTATGCGTGTGTACAAAGACCCATTGAATGCAAACAATAACCCATACACAATAGCAGCATTTAGCATTAGTAATGGTCCAAGACTTGTTAGGGAGGCATTTATGATTTGGGTACCTTCTCATAACAAAAAAGTCCTTCAACTTCATCTAGTTCAAGGACTCCTTTTGTTGTAAGGATACTATCACCAACACCTCCTAAAGAACCATTCTTCATTAGATTTCACCCTCCCACCACTGCTATGTCTACAACCTAAATTGATCAACATCCTTCCATGGTTGCTAACACAATGACTTCTTCATAACCCAACAACAAGAAATCACCAACCAAGCAACACAAGAAGTCTATCCTAAAGCCTAAGAACAAAGACAACAAGCAAAAGAAGAAGTGGAAAGAGGTGGGCCCATCAAAGCTCACTTTCCATTTAGCCATTCCCATAAGCTCCAACACTCAAATGCTTCAACTAGTCAACCAAGGGAGGACTAGAAACCATAAGAAAAGGGGAAAGGTGCTAAACCACAAACCTTAAAGCATGAAGCTCAAATCCTAAGATGAATGAAGGAAGTCAAGATCAACAACAAAAATGAACAAACAACAGTCAATTACAAAGACTTCCTCAATGCCATAACATAGGTGAAAAAATAATTGAAATAGAAAAAAATTTACTTGAGATTGTATGACCTGGTATTGACTTCTTCTACTCACTATGAATCCTTAGTAAAGATTTTGACCTCAATTCCCATTAGTGAAGACATTCTAGCTAATGAAGAGTCCATCCACACAATGATGGTACCACCTTTGGCTATGGAATAAATGAAGTCAACTACACTAGTGTTTTGCGATAGTAAAGCTAAGACCAATCCCCAGGATGGTGAGAAAACAAGGGCCCATCTCTTCATAATTTATAAGGATTGAATAATACAAGCTACATAAGGTGCATGTTGACAATGGGATAGCAACCAACATTATACCTTTCATCATTGTTGAATGGTTAGGCCTAGTGGAGCACATGAAAAGTACTCCTACCTCCTACTCTTAAATCCTTCAACAAATCACAGGTGGTAGTAAAGGATTCAATATCCTTAGAATTCATAATAGTAGAATAATTCCCCACATTGGCCAAGAGTTATCAAGATTTACCCTCATCCGAGGGAGCCCTTGGCTAGCTTAATTATGAGCAGTTTCCTTCCATATCCACCAAGAAATTCACTTGTCCTATGAGGGAGGTAAAATAATTATTCATGGCAATAGTGCGGTATCCTTGGTGGTCAATAATGTTGACATGAAGTAAGGGTCCGAAGTGGAGTTTTAGGAAAAAAAACTCTGACTAGTAAGAGTGAAGTCAATAGACCCAAAGGAGTAGATCNCTCACTTGTTCCTATGTTAATAATAGTGTGGCCTTTTACTTTTTATTTTTATTTCATAGCCTAGTTTTAAACTTTTTCTTACACATATCATTTAACTTTACCATGTTTTACCTTATCTTAGCCTTATTATGCATGACATTGATAGCTTATTCTTATTCATGATTTTCCTTTTATGTTTTCCTTTAGAAGACAAAAATATCATAAAAATTTTAAAAATCTAAGAAATTCATAAAAAAAATTTAAAACATAAAAATCTATAAAACATTTACCATGACCTGTCAAGGCCTTAAACTAGTGGCTTTCCAAGGCCTTCAATGGGCCATGCATTTGTAACTTTTTTCTTCCTTATTATTATCATAGACATTATACCATATTTTGCACTTTGTTTTTCTTAATTGCCTTACGTTTATATTTACCAATTGTTGCCCTATAGCCTTGCATCTTAACCAAAGTAGCCCTCTTATACAAAATAAAACATAAAATACATAAAACATGAAAATCATAAAAATTATAAAATATAGGCAAAATTAAAAATATTATAACCAAAATATCTAAGTTCAATAGTCATAGTCACACAGTGCGATAAATAAAAATTTAGATAAAAAATTATAATAAATGAAAGTCTAGCAACCATGGGTGCACCATGAAACAATAAAATAAACAATAAGGAATTGTTTCATAGTCTCCAATGGCTATGAATAGTCAAGGAAACAACGAAGAATGAGAAGACTATTAGGCCTAAGGCAAAGTTAGAGGAGGAGGAGGAACATCGTCATCATCATGGCCATAAGGCCCATCACCATAACCTGGTTCCTGCACCACAAAAAATAAACAAAAACAAAACATGAAATAAAAAATGAATTAGTAACCAATATAGCCAAAACATAACCATAAAATAAAAACAAAAACAAAATATGAACTAAACTAAAATATATATTAAAATAAAAAGTTAAAAAATAAGCCTATGAAGGTACTGGTGCAAGGTCTCCTAGATGAAAGTTTAGAAGGCCAATCTCTAAGTGATGAAGAATTTGTTCTTCAATCATGTTTGTCTAGTCTACCTTTCCAAGGTGTACATCTATCAAGATGTTCCTCCTCCCAATGTCTATTCATGTTGGAAGCTCTTGTGAAAGGGTAGTAGTAGTTGCCTCCCCTAAAGTGTTAATGATCAGACACCATCAAAGAGCCTTCAAACAACTTGAAAACATTCTCTATGTTGATTCCGTACACAAACATCTCCAACTTTTTGCTCTTTATAGCCTCCTCCTATAACCACCTATAGTAACTCTCCTTTTTTGCCTTGTACTTACACTTGTGGTCCTTTTGTTTCTTGTCCCCACTCAAGGGCCTAAGAGCAATAGTCTAAGTAATCTCTGTTCTTAAAAACTAACAAGTCCATTTGAATGTCCTTTTCAACATTGCTCCTAGCTAGAGTGACCTTGCCATGGATAACATTCCAATAGCGTGACCACTCTATCTCCTTAGTATGCAAGCA
>MNCI01006783.1:694573-716470 GCA_015680685.1 Gnetum montanum | reverse complement strand
CCCCCCCCCCCCCCCCATCAGTGATCGATTTATGGTAGGGATGCTCTTCCAAACTCTTAAGAGGCTGGGCATTTTAGATCCTTATGAGGAATACGTTGTAAATGGTTATGACACTAAAGAGTACTATCCCACTAAAACACAGTGCAGGAGAGATCGACACCATCAAAGGCATCACAAGGCTATGAAGGGGAAGCACTTCACTAGCTCTTTATTCTTGCTAAACCAAGATGATAATGTGGATCCTCTCCCTAAGGATTCCAAACATGAAGATTCTCCACCCTTTGTTATTGGTGATGAGGGTGTGGCCTTAAGCCTTCATTCCACTATTCATAAATGAGGTTTAGGAAAAAGTGACAGTCAAGGTAGGAACTCAAGAAAACATCACAATGGCAAGGGATCTAAGGATGATGGTCATAATGAGCAAAGAGATGGTGGTGGACACCACAGTGATGATGGCGGTCCACCTTCCTCTTCATCCTCTTTATCTAATTTTGAACATTCCTCTTCATCTTCAAGTTCTAATAGAAGCTACTAGAAAAATAATGGTGATGAAGATGATCAATGGGACAACAATGATCATAGAGCCCACCAAGAATAAGGGGGTGATAGAAACCATCATCGGCATCATTGACACAATAATGATGATGAACCTGTATTAGCAACTTGAAACATGCTTAACATTGTAGAGGAAGTTAAAATTCCAACTAGGCATGTGAAAGATAGTTGGATCAAGTGCTTAGACATGAATAATATCCCACGATTTGAGGGGGATATAAATCTAATCTATAGAATCATCTACAAGCTTTCCACAATGCATGTGCTTCATAGAACATTGAGAATGACTAGTAGAAACATAAGCTATTATCCAAGAAACTCATCAAGGGAACTAAAAGTTGGTACTGATCCTTTGAATTGGAATCCATTCGTCGATGGAGTACCATGTTAGAGCTATTTAATGATAAATACCAAACGTACTTCAAAGTGTCTAATCTAAGAGGGAAAATCCAAAGCTAGAAATAGGGAACACATGAACCCTTGAATGTTGCCATGGGTAAATATTATTCACTCTTACACTGATGCCTTAGCCATGATTATTCTCAAAGGGAGCAACTTTGCTACATCATAGATGAGCTTAGAGCAGAAACTAGAAGAACTCTTGGTGTTCATGCCCAAGGGAGATTGTCTAAACTGAGAGCTCATCAGATTCAAAGGCTAATAGAGTAGGTAGCAAAAGAAGAAGATGATTTGAGAAAAAGGGAAAGTGTATAAGAGTATAATAAATATTCTTCCATAAGGAAATGATAGATCAAACTTTGTGACAAGGAGGAGTCATCACTTGATGAAGTGACGAATAGGAAAACCTTGCCCAATCAAAAATATTTTTATGATATTTTAGCAAAGGTTGATAAATTATGGGACTCTTTGGATGAAAAATTTCAAACTGCTATGAAGATTGTTGAAAAATCCAAAGAGCAAAATAGTGATTGTAATCATAGGAGGCAAAAAAAAGTTGAATGTGCCTACTAGAAATGTAGGGCAAAGTTGTTGTAGTAGAAGAAGCTGTGGAGAAAAACTTCGAAGATGATACTAGTTGTGACATTTGTTAATATAAATATCTGAAGGGATGTTACCCTATAGTGTCACACTTACAAGAGTCTAGGGTGTATGCATTAAATCCCTGACTAACAAGGAGGTAAGCACTTAGATGATTGTCTTATCCTTAAGGTAATTCGAGGTAGTTCCACTAGCCCCAACAAGCTTATTATCCATGTAGAGCTCCACCACAACCATATGAGAAATACCAATAATGGCACTAACCATAATCATGGGGAATGCCACTACCAAGATAGCAGTACCCTTATAAGTAACCAGATCCATACGGGTACTATGTTCAGCAATCCATCTCTCCAAGAAGTTCAGCAAGCCATGCCTCATTTTAGCATCACTATTACCCTTTAGAGTACCATCGAATACATTCACCATATGCTCAAGGGGAGAACCCATATTCATACCATTCTTTGCATCTATCTATAGACATCCCTCTACCCTCGACCTAGTTACCTCTTGCTTCATCCATTTAAGGTAAAATTACCTCATAGTCATAGCGAAGAAATGCTATGATGGTTGTACATTCACAACCAGCCTTCCAACCAAGTGGTTCAAATAATTGTTCTAGAAAAGGACCTTTCTTTCGATCTAACAATCCTCCCAAACCATGATAACCTAATGTAGTTGGTTACCTTGTGTCTCCAACACCCTCATCCTCTACATCAAATACATTCAAGTACCCTTCAAACCAAGTGCCACCTTATATCTACACTATAATGCTAACTCATGTTGTTTTCAATTAGATCAAGGTTGCCAATCTTCCCATGAAAAGATCTAACTCAAGAAGTCTTCTCATTTACTTGTAGATTACTGGACATGAGCCATATAAGGCTCTTCTTAATTTTGGTTTTGGTGTTAATCTTATCTTCCATGACATGTACAAAGCCTGGAACCTACCACCTCTCAAGAATAGAAATATTCATTTAGAATTGGTAGACCAATCAATCACTGTTTCTTTATGATTAGTGGAAGACATTGTGACCATAGTGTACATGTGGTCCTATCTTGTTGATTTTCTGGTAATCAAGGTTGAAAACTACAAAGGTGACTTCCCCATCACTATGGAAAGGGCTTGGTTAAGCATCGTAGATGCATGTATGGGTATAAGGAACCTCTCCTTGAAAATCTCCAAGGAAAATGAATTTGGAAAATTAGAGAAGAAGCATGTTCCATGCATTGCATAGAGTGATAGCGGGTGTAATTACGTGCAAAAGATCTAGTCCATCAAGAGTACATTCATTAAAGCATGCAATAAGTGTGCACATGAAAAAGATATTCAAAGGTGCTTGTACGTAGCAGCCATGAAATAGGAGGGCACCCAATGGTTAACAATTGACTTTGACAATAACACACTATGCATAAAACCAACTGAGAGCCTGACATGCACCTATGTTAAAAGCATGGATGAACTTGAGCAAGTTCATCCCCAACAATGAAGAAAATGATGATACTTGTTGAGGAGATTTGGAAATCCCTAATAATTTTAGGTAGGAACCCCTAGAGTTAAAAATCATATCGACCAACAATGAATACACATTTTTAAACAATGGTAAGCCAATCATAATCAATGCAAATCTTACTCCAAAACAAAAAGACAAGCTATTATAGGTTGTCAACAAGTGGTCAACAACCTTTGCTTGGTTGTATCTTGAACTAACAAGAATCGATCCAAGGATATGCCAACATCGCGTCTACACTGACTCGGCCACGAAGCCAAGAAGGCAACTATAGAGGTGGTTGAATCCCAAAATGAAGTAGATCATCAAGGAGGAAATAGAACAACTCCTCAAGGCAAGGTTCATCTATCCCATCATAATTGTGCCAAAGAAAGGTTGCAAGTGGTGGATCTGCATTGAC
The DNA here is from genome assembly GCA_015680685.1 of Gnetum montanum. NCBI lineage: Eukaryota > Viridiplantae > Streptophyta > Gnetopsida > Gnetales > Gnetaceae > Gnetum > Gnetum montanum. Next base: position 713,005 of record MNCI01006783.1, on the reverse strand, counting down.
TTTAGGTTGTTAAATATGCAACATTTAAAGATCATTTTCCATTGTCATTTGTGAATCAAATGTTGGATACCATATCTAGACATTGCTGTTATAGCTTCTTGGATGGTTATAGTGGCTATAACCAAATCCAAATTGCTCTAGAAGATTAGGCCAAGATAACATTTAGGAGTCCTTGGGAAAATTTTGCATATTGTAAGATGCCATTTGATCTATGTAATGCCCTTGTAACATTCCAATGCCTAGTCCTAAGTATTTTTCAACAGTAGACTCATAATGGGGTAGAAGTCTTTATAGATGATTTTTCTACCCATGGGGCTACATTTGAGCAAGCCTTGGATCACCTTGAGCGAGTGTTGAAAAGATGTGTTGAAACAAACCTTAGGCTCAATTGGCAAAAAAGCCATCTAATGGTCTAAGAAGGCATAGTATTGGAGCATAGAATTACTTACGTAGGGATTGAGGTAGACCCAGAAAAGATAAGGGTCATCCAGGGAATTACACATCAACTAGAGATAGTTAAAGATATTAGATCATTCCTTGGACACACTGGTTATTATCAGCATTTCATAGAGAATTTCTCTAGGATTGCAAAGTCATTAGTTGAACTTACAAATAAAAATGCTCAACTTATTTAGACCAAGAAGTGTAAATATGCATTCCAACTACTAAAGGAGAAACTTGTAGAAACTCCAATTCTACAAGCACCAGACTGATCTAGACCATTTCATATCATGACAGATGCATCTAATTATGCCTTGGCAACTATGCTTATGTAATTGGACAATAAGAAACGTTCATATGAAATCCACTGCATGAGTTAAAGCATTATGGATGCACAATTGAATTACACCACAATTGAAAAAGAACTAATGGTAGTGGTTTCTAATCTCAACAAGTTTAGGTACTATGTGCTTGATTACAAGGTGTTTGTGAATAGAACATAGTGCCATCTGCTTCCTAATGAGCAAGCCAAATGGTGAGCCCCCATATCATATAGTGGCTCTTGATTTCTAACAATGGAACTCATTTTATAGGTGCCACTTTTAGAAAATTAATGCAACGTTTGGGGGTTGAACATAAATTAACAACACCCTACACTCAACAAATGACCTTAGGGCAAGGTTCACTTCCTAGAAGACTAGTGCACTAGAAACTATAAAGTCCACAAAATTCAATCGAATCGCACATAAACGCTTTGTAATTCATATGGTTGGATGTAGGGGTATCTTCAACTGCTCATCAAGATTCCTACAAAGTCTTAACACATGAGAGAGCACATTTAGTGGCACCCTTGTACAACCTTCATGGAGCATTTTCCACATTAAATAGCAATGTAGGCAACTATTCAAGTTAAATATCATGCTTAGGATCCCATCCAACCTTGAACACTATAAACAACATAACAAAAGATACACATAAAGATAACAAGTAACAAAAAATAACTAAAAACACTTTAAACTATTAAAACCATGTAACCATAAAACATAGAAAGCCATATAAAATATACAAAAAATATATAGATAATATATAAAATTTTAGGCAAGATGGGCTATTGTTCTTACCAACATCGGAAGCTATCTATTGTAATCTATCAATCATGCCCTCCACCATGCTCACCTAAATTTAGTCTTATTAGGAATATTATCCCATGTTTTCATACAAACTGTGGAGGTGGATGCTTCTAGAAGGGATTTAGGCACTACAACAATTCTAACCATCAACTAAAAATTAAAACAAATTAAAACATGAAACTATAAGATACAACACATAAACTAAAATGCATAGGTACTTGGAGGATCATACGGGATGTCAATGTGAGTTTCATCATTAAATGTTAAATTTTTGAATATGGCATCCAAGGCATACAATGCTTCATTGGGTGCTAGTTCATTCTCATCTTGTTGCCTTAGTGTCTTCTCTTCTTGATGTTTTCTCTTTGCCTCTACTATTTCTTAGATTGCAAGTTCTTATTATTTCCCTATAAGAATGGCAAAGGCAAAACATAGAAAAAGTTAGCAAATTTTGCATAAAAATAATATAATGACATGAATATGCACATAACATAAAAAAAATACAAAATAACATATTGAAAAAAATGCAATTCAAACATACCTGAAATAGTGTGATGTGCTTGGCCAATCTTAAGGGATATGTTCTTTTTTGTTGGCTACTCAACAATAGCAACCATCTCCTCAACCAATAGCCACTTTATCTTTGCTTTTGCTACATCATCAGCCTCTACATGCAACTCCTTGTCTCTTTTGGCATTCCCATAGGCAATATGTAGTTCAATCCCCATGCTGTCAAGGGAAGGATAACATGCACCACTAAATTTCTTAGTGGTAATAGAGAGTGATTCCCCAATATCCTCAACTAGTGGGTCTTGAACTTATATGGCTGAAACAATATGTTTAACCCAATTCTTGAAAAATTGGGAAGGATCATGACCCACCCATTTTCTATCCTTCTTAACCACCAAGAATTCCATGAACCTCCTTAGATATGTTGTAAAAAATAAAAAATACATATGACATATTGTCTCAAGATTGTTTCAAAATTTTTAGATCTCATCTTGCAGCCTAGGGACCAAGTGAGCAACCCAATTAAACTTAGCATCCTCAGTGAGGATGTTCTTTATGGTCCAAGCTTGTCAAATATCAAGGACCTTCTTCTTTGACAACAACATGGGAAATTCTCTAGAGAGGAATAATAGATACATCTCATTAACCTCTATGACCTAGCACTAGTTTAGAGGCAACCCACCACTATCATGATGAGAGTTAAGCCATTCTTCAACCTCCTCCCTATGGCCCATCTATTTCCCTACTCTTGTGGTAACCTTTATGCCACTGCAAGGTATGCTAAAGAGGTCACTAAACATGGATCCATTGATGGCCAAGGTAACAAGCACACCATGAACATGAGATATGAATTTCTTGACCCCTTTGTCAAAGGAGTCAATGGCATTCACCATCTTTGCAATATGCATTGATGAACTAGGAATCATAAAAAAATTAAGTAAACTTACATTAACAATCCTCTCATGGATCTCTCGATGTGCTCTGCTCTACCAACCAACCACTCTTGCACTGAATCTACTTCACCCCACTTAAGAATAAGTGTCTCTACATATTCCAAGGTGATTATAGCAATCGTAGATTTGGGCACAAAATCTACAACACAACATGAACAACTTGTTAGCCTTTAACATGAGCACATCACACAAAAACAAAAAATATGTAACAAACATAGCAAAAGAATTAAAATTAAACTCATAACTACATAAAAATAATTAAATAATTAAGGTTGAAGTAACCAAAAAATAACATAACTAGAGAATGTTGATATTGATAATAAAAAATTACAAATTAAGAACTATTAAATTTGCTTACTTGGTTTAAGCAACATAGGGATCCTAGAAGCCACAAGTGCATACATGTCCAAGTCTGGAAGGCCCTACCAAACATGAGTGGTCTTATTGGCCAAACACTTGCGATAGACTTGAGTAATGTAAATTATATTAGTTAAAGTCATCACTAAGCTCCTCTAGCACTATAAGTTTCACAAATGGACCTTGTGCAAAAACCTCCAATGCTATGTGTGATAGGGGTAGGACTTTGTCACACTTGATGAATCTTCCATTGTGTGCTCTATACCTATAACATATGAATAAAAAAAATTAAATTTATTAAAACCAAATAGCCTAATGAAAACAATAAGTGAATAAAAACTTAGGATATCACTTACACTTACAAGTGGTAGTAGATACTAGGAGGATTTTGAAGCAAAGTGTGGACTTAGTGGCCTATCATCAACATGTTGTTGGCATTGTACTGGATAAACTCAAGCATATCCTAAATTTGGGATAACTTGTGTGTTCGTAGTATGTACATGTCATCATGACAGTAACCTTCCACATGAGTAGCAGAGTCATCTACCATGAACTTGGTAATGCAGTTGGCAAAACTAGGCACCAATATCTTAGCAATGACAATTATGGTTGAAACACCACCAATTTTGGGCTATTGCAATTCAACGAAAATTTTTTTCTAAGTGTTAAAACTTGGGAAAATTTCTTCTAAGTATGGTGTTACACTTTGCAGCGTAAATAGTATAGCACACCTCAAGTCTTATTTTTTGCAAAATTTTTCTAAGTTTGCCTGCTACGCTCCCCAACATGGTCATTGTAGTGCACACTTCCATGGCCAATCTGCACAAATGTCAAGCAAGAAGCAGTCAAGGGTTGCTTGGGATGGACCAAATAGTTTGGCAAATTTTCTATCTCTTAGATTGTCAAGCTCGCTACACTCTCTAGTGTACCTAGCTTGACACATGTCCCAGTTGCCAGTTCACCCAAGTACCAGGCTAGATTTTGTCAAAAGTGCTTAGGATGGAAAAATAGTTCAGAAAATTTTCTCTCTTAGGTTGTCATGCTCTGCTACACTTCATAGCATAGCAAGCTTGACACAGGTTTCAAAGCCCAATTCTGCCTAAGTGTTGGACAAGGATCTATCAAGCTAGCTCGACATGGAAGATGCATTTGGTCATTGTCTGACTTTCAAGGTTTCTTGTCCTGCTACACCCCAAAGTGTGGTCAGTGTGCCATGAAGGAACATTGCAGATTTCATGAAAATTTGACAAAGTATCCATGCTTTGCTCTACTATGTTGTGTAGTGTAGATAGCGTGATAGGTGTGGCAAGTTAAAATCTACAAAACTTCACTAAGTGTTCATGCTACACTTTGCTACATTGTGTAGCGTAGCCAACTTAACACTTGGAAAATGCCTCCAAAAGCCTCTAGAAGTCTTTAGCACTTGGCATCAACCTTCATCTCAGCTTTGATGTCCCTTTAGCGACCAAGATCAGTACTTTTCATGTCTTTTGCACCCCCCATTGATCCCCAAAATTGTCCCTATGCTTGAACCTACTCGGAAGAGGGGGCATGACGTAGTCTTGGAGCATAGCCTCCAAATTGCATTCTCTTGAAACTGTTTGTAGGTACATGGTGGTCTCTTAGACTCTAGCACATGTAGTCCAAGTGGTGTGGTCACAGTTTGGCAATCTTTGGGTTCTCGTTCCTATCCTGTAGAGCGTAACACTTTGCTATAGAGGGCGTAACACTTTTCTATAGAGGGCGTAACATGTTAGTGTGACCTTTCTATGCTCATGCCACATGGCACCCATGCCATGTGGTGTCCAATCCGCATTTCGAGCTAGACTTAGCTCTATAAATACCCCAACCTTCAACACTTTAGGGGTTGGAAAATCATAAGAGCATTGAACATTCCTAGCATCTCCACTACTCCCAAACCTGAGCATCTGAGCTTCACACCTTGGCAAATACCGTGACGTAGTCTTTCCCTGTACTCACAGACCATGACAACCACTAACCCAGTAGGCTTATCCCCCATTGCAGCCACCAGCACCATGTCCCTAACGTCCTAGAGACTCTGATTACATTGCTATGTTGCCATTGTGCCTGTCTGATGCCACGTACCATATTCACATCTTGTTCAAGAAAAAGTTACGCTCCCTAGCTTTAGGGTAGTGCATTTCTCTAGTCCCAAACTTTTGTTCCATTTTCTTTCTTAGCATTTGTTTCAAATTTTTAGCATAACTCTTGCATTTCTCTATTGTTAACATGCATTTGCACATTTAAATCATCATTTTTTGGTCAAGACTCTATGCTATGCTCTTACTTGTTATCCCGACTCCCACGTGTAAGGCTTCATAAAATCCTTTACAAACAGTTACTTTACACCATGTAAGGCCCTATCTAATTGACTAGACCATTCAGGGCACCTCATTTCCATTTCCCCAACATGGCCCTCACATGGATTCGGGGTTAGGTTGTATGCCCATAGACCTCTTAGTGTTCCAGCCATTGACATTTTCAAACGTCATAGTTTTTGGTGCTAGAAGAAGGGCATCTCATTCCTTCTATGTTCAAAGGGTAGTCCCATGTACTTTTTGCACCCTTGTCACTAGCAGCAAGCTAGCGTAGATGTGATGCCCCTGTAGACCTGCCACTACAGTAGCTGGATCATAGGCTAGCGCAAGAGTTGTCTATGTTCTGGTTGGTGTAGATTGGTCCCAGTTGATGATTCCCCTAGAACCCCATAGGACAGAAAGCCAAAACTATGTCCAACGCATTAAGCTTTGAGTGTTCTATAGAGCATGACAACCCTATGAGCATAACAATCCCTTAGAGCGTAACAAGTGTAACACTAGAGATAGCCATTTTTTCAACATTCCCAAACTTAGTCATTTTTGGCCTATTTTTCATCATTTTGATACTTGGTCATTTTATTTTAAATTTTTGTACACTTAAACATTTTTTGCAAGTATCTTCTTTCTTCACATATTTCCTACATAGTAAAATGAACCATGTTAACACCTCAATTACTACCTTAATCTTGGAGGTAGCTCATCCTGTTCAATAGGTGGGAGACGTTGAGCAACCACCTAGCCCTGTGCAACCACAACAATAGTCTCTCAGATTGTGTCACCAATCACTCAAACATAGGACACTCGATGATGAACAGTACAACTTCTTGTGTGCAAAGTTTCAGGCAGGCTTATCATTGGACCGCTAGGAAATGAAAGCAAAGCGTAGTTTCAAAATCATCCACTGAAATGGGAGGGAGTTCTTTCCCACCCCTAACGTGGTCATACCGCTCACTAAAAACTTCAAGTCAATATTAGATCAACTTATCAGGGTGAGCAGGTTGAGAGAGCAAGATGTAGCATCAAACTATGATGAACCCCTGTAAGATGGGCAAGAGGAGTTTGAATCCCATTTTGACGATGGCGTCCCATTCTACATCTCAGTCCAACAGCCTACCTCCATTTTCCTGTTGCACCAATTATAGTCCTTTGCCTTCTTTGAGGTAGCCGTGATGCTTTCACAACCAAGTCTTTGCTAGTGGTGGCTAGCCACTAAGTCCTACCTACGCAACAAAATGTAGGACCTTTTGCCTTCTTTTCTTTTATTATTTCTTCATAGTCTATTCAGCATTCACAGCTAACATCTGTGACGTCAACATTTCCATATGTGCACACCATGTCCATATCATAGCCACAGACAAGTCACATTCCCATTATCCTAGTTGTCTCAGTCCCACCACCAACAACAACCCTAACCTCAATTGCATGGTGGGCCGCAACATCTATACCCACTGTACAACTATCACACGTGTCGCAGTACACAGTAACAAACTTACTATGCATCACACGTGGTGGCAGAGCCCATGATAGGGCTATGGTCTGCTTCGATGGCACCACTAGCGGCACAACTAATGCAACCCTCTACAACATCTCTGAGTTTGGATTAGGCATTTCAACTTATCCAAACTCTCACAAAGGAGGTCAGGCAGTTTAAAGTAGCCAACTCAGAAATGGTCCATGTAATGGAATTCTATCAAGATGATCCCCTTAGCCCTATAGTTCCTCTACTAACACTGCCTCTTGGGGTCCAACTCCCCTAATTCACAAAATACAACAACAAGGGTGATCCCAATGCTCACTTACTAACTTTCTATTCTGAGTGCTTATTATTGCAAGCATGGCCACATGTCATCATCTGCATTTTTGCCATGTCTTTGACTGGCAAAGCTCTTAACTGGTATCGTGTGCTCCCTAGAGCTTCCATCTCAACTCTAGAGGAGCTACTGAGCCAATTTGTAACCCACTTCAAGTATAACTTGAAGCCTGAAGCTACACTAGATTAGTTGATGAACATTAAATAAGGAACCAACCAACCTGCATCAACAATGGCCATGGGGCAAGCTCCCCCAAGACCAAACTTTGAGTGTAAGGATTGCTCAAAGTACACCCCTTTGCCAATCAAGCCATCAGATCTTTTGGATCAACTACTTAGTGCTAGGCACATTCAGCACAAACAAATGTCAAAGGAGGTGCACAAACATCGTGAGAGGTATTGTAAGGTCCTTTGAAACCCTTCCACAGCTATGTCAAATGAGCCTCCAGTACTTAAAAACTTCAAACTAGATTGATTTTGCAACTACCATCAGTTGCATGGCCATGACACAGATTATTACTTAGTGTTCAAGGATAACATTCAATGCATGATTGATCAAGGCAAGCTAGTCCTTGATGAAAGTAATCCTGTCCATCCAGAGAACCAGTCTATGAAAGTCTATAAGGATCCATTAAACGCTAGTGGTGCAGGTTATATCATTAATGCTATTAGTGTTGATGATGATGCAGAGCCGACACATCAACTATTTGTATTCGTATTTCCTCTAGTGACATCGGGGCCTTAATGTCAACTAGGCCATAGGCACCCTTTGTCATCAAGGCACCACCTTGGGCACCCATGACACCCTTTGTGGTTAGGGCCCCACAGCACGTCACAACAATGACAACCTAGACATCTTTTGTCGTTAGGGTGTCAAAGTGTGAGAATCCCCCACTTACCTAGAGTTTGGTGGTGGGGACTACATCATGACCTGCCCACCCAAGGAGACATGATGAATGTCTAGCTAAGAACATGACTAGAGAATGCACGGAGCTGGGTTCTCCTAAGCCTACCCTATTATCAATCATTCCCATGGCCTCATCATCTTAGGCCACCAACATAGACAAGCACACTCAATAGGAAAACATTGAGGCTCAAAGGCCCATGACATAGCCAAAGAACAAATCTCCTCCTCAAGAAATCCATTTCCTAGGATGCTTGGAGGAGATAAAGACCACCAAAATAGCTGATGGTGGAAAATAATTTCTGGATGCATTGGCATAGGTCAAACAAGCTCTAAAACAAAAAAACACAAGATTGAGCCTGTATGATTTAATTATGACTTCCCCTGCTCATCGTGAAGCCTTGGTTCACATGCTGGCATCTATTCCTATTAAGGAAGACATGCTGGTAGATGAAAATGTTATCCATGCTATAATGTTCCTGCCTGCAACTAAAGAGCCAAGGTTAACACCCTTGACCTTTTGTGATGAAGTAATCAAAGCTGACTCTAAAAAAGATCAAATAAATATTGCATCCATGTTCATAATGATTTGCATGGTTCAATACAAGATTCACAGGGTGCATGTGGATGATGGGGTAGTAACCAACGTTATCCCATTCCCCGTCATTAACAAGCTTGGCCTAATGGATCAAATTAGGCAATAACAATGACATGTTTGAAATCCTTTAATAGAGCACATGTGGTTTTCAAGGGGATAGTCATGATTGATTTTGTGGTAGGGGAGCAATTTCCCACTAATGCTAAGTTCATTGTGGTCGAAGAGATGCCTAGATTCAACCTAATGCTAGGGAGGCCCTGGTTAGCCTAGTTACAGGTCATTTCTTCACCCATCCACTAGGAGATCCATCTACCTCATGAAGGTGGTAAGGTGGTGATCTTTGGTGACAACATAGCCTCTTCGACCATCAACAACGTAGACATCAAACAAGGGTCGAAGGTAGAGATTTTCAAAGACACACCACCCATTTACAATGAAAGTTGATGTTGCTCGGTTGATGTTAAGCAACCAAGTGAGATAAGAAACCTCCATGAGGAAGCCCTGTGGGCAGAATTCCCCTTTTTAGCAATAGAAAAGTGCCTAGGGGAGTACCACCTGGTGCCTTCTAGTCCTTATGCACCACTTAACCTGCATCAGGTTAGGAAACATCTATGCAACTAAAGCATGTCCCTAATTAGCTTGCCCATCTAACTTGTCTCTTAGCCCTTTGTCTGTATAGTTATAATTTGCACTATTTTTTGCATCTTTCATTAGTTACAATTTCATTTAGATTTCTCTCTAAAAAAGAAAAAAAAAGAACAAGTCTCGGAAAGGCCTTAAACTATCACATGGCCCACCAAGGCCCAAAGTTGGCAACCAATTTTCTTTTGCATAATGGCCAGAAAGGGCCTTAAACTAGAAATGGCCTAAAATGGCCTTAAATTAGCAATGGCCTTGCCACCATGACCTTAAATTGGCATGGGGCCCACAAGGGGCCTAATTACATCAACTAAAATCTTAAGTTAAAATCATAACAACAACAGAATGACAAAATGAGAAGTAGATAACTGTCATATCTTCCATTAAATCATTAATAAAATACATAGTCCACAATGACATCAATAACATGGAATATCGAAAAATGCATAAAATTACCCAATAGTAGGGCTACATCTTAAGCATTTGAGTTTGCATTGTGCGATGGGAAACTAGGGCTCTTTCCCTTTATCTTCATTTGCTGCTCCACTAGGTCCCACACCCTCACTTGGAGCCTGAGTCAAACAAAAATGAAATAATAAACCAATCAACAAATGAGATAATATGCAAAATTATAATGAAATAGACAACAATAAAGTAAGTTAAACCAACTTGAGATGGGCCCGCGTCCATATCTAAGGGCATCCTGTCAAGGCTGACCTCTAGTCATTGCAGGATTTCATCCTTTGACATGCGTGTCCAGTCCTCCTTACTCAAATCAACACCCACAAGGGTTTTCCATTTCTCCATGGCTATCCATGTGGGTGGCCCTAATGAACATGTTGCAAAAGTTACCTCTCTAGAAGGAACAATGATCTCTCTCTCCGAGGACTCATTAGCCACTACATGGCTTGCAAATAGTTTATAAGCCTACTTTGCATCGATTACATCAAGGAATATCTCTTGACATCGATGCTCCACTGACTCATCCCTATATTTCTTGCGGTAGACTTCGTGCTCCAACTTGTAGTGGTGTTTGTGGTTATTTTGAGTTTCTTCCAATCTTGGTTCTTCCTAGCCAAGAAGTCCATTTGCAATCGTTGTTCAATGACCTCATGGGTAGCCTCATTCTTTCCCTGAATAGTTGACCAGTACCTAGTGTAATCAATCTTGACCATGTGCCAGCTATCGTCTGACTTCTTGCGGGTTGCCAAGAAGTCATAACATGACTATAAATCTTCTAGTTTGGTTGCCTAGTTCATCTTCTATTCCCGAAACTCCTCCACCTACTTCCACAGCTCTTCGTTCACATACCTACACTCCCACAACGCTCATGCGAAGTGCAGTGCACACTTGCTTACCTCGTCATATACATGATGAGGCACCTTCTCTACCTTAGGAGGTAACTAAGGTACAACATCAACTTAGACCACTCTATTTGGTTCCCATTTGAGTAGCAAGCCTGTTATCTCAATAATAAGTGGCAAAAAATTAGATAAACAAACAAAACCAACTAAAAAAAAGGAAGGTAATGATAGTAAAACAAACATACCCATCTCAGGGTCTATTTGTTTGAGGTGGTCAATCATATCATCCACCATGCCTTGCATAAAGGTTAACTTATCTGGGGTTTCTACCCACAACTGTATGCAAAAGGTGGATGTTGATTTTGGATGTTCAGCAGAAGCATCGACCACTATAACATAAAGCATTTTATAATTATCAAAACAAAACACAAAAGATTATGTGTGTGTGTGTGTGTGTCTATATATATATATATAAAAAGAAGAGAGAAAAACACAATGAATATGGTGGTGCGAAGCTCCTACTCAACAAGCCCTTAGGTGTGAGAGTGGGGGGATCGTCATCTGCATGCCATTAAACAAATGATCAAACTCACCATCCTCAAACTACGACCCCTCTTCTTCAAGTTGCCTTGACACTTCGGCAGCTTTTTGATCATCCTCATCTACCATGTGTCCCTCAGGCTAAGAGACATTGTCCTCTAAGGGGTCCTCCTCCACTACAGGGGCCCTTTTGCATATGTTTCACAAACCTAAATTAGAATGTCCAATAATAAATTAAAAAAAAGCATGACACTAACACATGCTTACTAGCTAGCTCCAATCGCACGTCGTGGAGCTTGAACCACAACTTCTTACCCTTCTCCTTCACTTCATGTGTAGGATTCTCCATGGGGCAAGGCTTCTTGATTTTCATTTTTGACGATCTCACTATCTTAGCGATGAGTCATGCCCCTCTTGATGTGTTTCCAGTGTTTGTTGGTGAAGCCTCCTCAGCACTGTCACGTGCATGATAGGATTGCCCCACATGGCCTTTGGTGGTTGTCACTGAGAATGACTCACCAATAGCCTTTGGGGGGTCCTATGATCACATGGTGCTAAACAAGTGGTGGATCCATGGTTTGGAGATCTAGGTGTGACCTTGCACCATCCATTATTTATTCTTGCGAACCACCAAGAGTTTTGCAAACCTTTGTAGGCACATTACGAAGAAGGCAAAATGCATGTGTGATTGTGCCTGGAGATTGCTACATAACTTGATGATTTCAGCTTGTAGGCTGTTAACAAGGTAGTTTGTCTAATTATATTGCATCCCCTCCTCTATCATGTCTCTCATGATCCAATCTTACTTCACCCAAGGACGCTTCCTTGGGATAGCAACTTAGGAAATGCATGAGCCCAAAAGACAGGATAGAGGTTTTGGGCCACAAGTAATTCCACCATCTTCATGGGTATGCCATTATGGCCCTTTTAAGTGCCTAGCCACTCTTCAATGCCCCCTCTATGGTCTAGCTCCTTATCAGTATTTTGTGTTAGTGCTAGACCTTCAAAGGAATGTCTAAGAGATCCAAGAAGAGGTCATCTGTGATCTCGAAGACCACCTGCATGTTATGAACTCACATGAAAAAGTGGTCAACACTTTTGGTGAAAGAGTCAACTAGGGTAATTATCTTAGCCACCAAGATGTTTGGGTTTATGGCCAAGAAAAGCTTCATGAGCCTAGCTCATTGAAGATTCTAGGCTACCTTTTCTAGAGCCTTGTAGCACAACTAGTGCTACAAGCTTTCAACTTCACTGTACTTGAAGAGGAGAGTGTCTTCAATGTGCCTTGAAGTAACCACTATAACCTCTTTGGACTTAGCTATAGCTGTAATAAGAAAAAGTAGAATCAGCAATATGATGAAAATATAAAACTAAAAGTGTATGAAAGTAAATAGGTAATATGACTTATGTGGCACAAACGTTGTGCGGAATGGTGGTAGTGGGACTGAAACCTCCTCTACACTTAGTATCCGGGTTGCTCACTCAATGTCAAAACAACCGAGATTCTGACATCTCTTATAAGATTTGGAATACCTGTTAGGGTATTCTGCCAATTTTTCCCTAACTTGTCCTATCATTGCAACATGCATATTCTCAATAGAGAATTTCTGTAGGGCTATTTCGGTCAAGTTTAGTATCCCCTCTTCATCATGGAGGTCATTTACATGAATAAAAAACTTGTCAATAGGCAAAAAAGTAGTTAGCATTATAAATCATTAAATAATAGGTAGTGTAAAAAATCATAACAAGGCTCACCCTTCAACATAATAAACTGTCCAAGGTGGGTTTTGGAAAATGGTGTGAACACATTGGGCAAGAGATACGATGTTGTATTTATTGTAGCATTAAAACTTGAGCATTCCCCAGATCCAAGACAAGAGTCTAAGACATTTTTGGTGCTAGTTCAAGCTCCATGCCCCTTTGTCTTCAGTAGGTTCATCAAACATAAACTTCAAAATGCCTCCATTTGCCCCAGGAAACAATGTCTCAACTTTGACACTTGTTGCTTCAACTAACAAGTGTGACCACATTATTACATTGAAGTGGTAGAGCAAGAATTCTAGGAATTCTTGCACACCCAACTGGAACTAGATCGCATGGTGTCCCACACATGCATGTGGTGCAGGAAAATTTGGTACAAAATCACTCATGCAACACAAAATCTCCACTAGTTCGACCATGATGAGAATAGGTTTTAGCAAGATCCTACAATGCCACAGTAGTAGTAAAATGAAAATGTTAGATTGGAAAAAATATAAAAAAGTAATCAAATAAAATGCATAAAATAAGCTAAAAGAAAATAAAAAATTAATTACGTGCAACATAATTAACTTTCTCCAAAGCCTCATAGGGGAGGGACGTTGGCATCCCCATCTAACTTGCCTAGTTCCCAATTGGGCACAGCACTAACACTTACATTTTCTTTAACCAATACAACTTTAAAAAATATTAAAAAAAATTTGTAACTATTAGTCACGCTCCCCACAGAGCATGACATTTTCAAACCCCAAAATGTCTACGTGTTGGTGATGCTCTTCATAGAGCATAACATCTGGTAGAAATTTCTCAAATTTTTCTAAGTGTTGGTTACGCTACCCATAGAGCATAACAAATGCAGAGCTCCAAAAATTTCCTAAGTGTTGAGCGTAGTAGTTTCGAAATTTTTTCTAACTTTTTATCATGCTCTCAGAGACACCCTAATGTGATGAACATGACCCTAGGTTGTCTTGGCTGAGTCCTATGCCATGCCATAGCGTGAGATGCCTAGGAAACCTCTATTTTATGCTATGGCATAGGATGCTAAAACCCTTGTCCTACGCCGTGGTGCGAGACACTCAACAAGCCCTTGTTCCACATGGCAACGTGGGACACCAATGAAACCCCATCCTTTGCCATGGCACAGGATGTGTAAAAAACCTTTGTGCTACACTATGATGTAGAATGGTCAAATCCTCATGACACGCTATGCTTGTAGTATATGCTGTTAAAAGCCTTGTTCCATGCTACACTCATGGGATGCTTAAAATCCTCATTCCATCCAGTGGCACAGGACACCATAGAAAAGGTTGTTTAGCACTATGCTATGAGACATGCAAAAACCTTTGTCTAACGCCATGGTGTGATACCCCAAGAAATTGTGTTACGCTAGGAAACCCCTGCTCTACGGCACAAAATGCCCAAATGTTTTGCATCATGGCATAGGGTGCCTATAAAGCCTCAACATAAAAAATATAAAAGAGGGCAAAGAATAAAAAAATGTAGTGTGTGCACTCCCTTCCCTGGCCACAGCACTCTATGCTGTGGTGGCAACAGCAATCCCTACCCACGGCAGGTCATCCTCAAATCCCAAACACCCAAAACACGTGGGCAAGTAAGAAAGAACTAAATCACAATGGTAGAGTGTGATAGCTTACCTAGCAAACAACGTTTCTTGGTGGTCCTCAATACGTGCCCTGGGAAGGTGCTACAAGGTACACTCACCTTTATCAATGTTGCTGAGGTCAGGGTGTTTACGTTCACTTCAATGTGCCATCTTTGGTTGCTATGCTCTAGCTTCCCCTTCGTCACGCTCTAGCTTTCCTTTATCATAGCTATGCTCTACCTTGACTGTGCTATGCTTGGATGACTGTTGGCTCTGACATTGAAAATGATAGGTTTACCATGGTAAAACCTCTATTTATACCCTTCAAGGTCAAAGGACACATCACCCTCCTGGGATATTCCATGTCCCACGTGTAATGCGGGATGAGCATAGCACCCAAAGTTAAAAAAATTTTGCAACTTTTTCAGCTTCTTACACTTAGAAAATTTTTTTCATTTTTTCTGATTGCCCAATAAACATTTAGCTTAGTCTCACATTTTAAACCTCTTAAGCTTTGCTCAAACCTATGTCTCATGCATAGTCTATGGTCTACTATGACCTTAAACTAGCAATTTTATGGTAAATTGAGATCGCAAAAGAGATCCCTTTACATATTGCACAGTTAGTTAAGTTTTCACAGTATTGTCTTCCTTATTTTATTGCATTTTGCTTTATTGAGACAGGTGCTGCTTGACAATTTTCTAATTTTTTTGCAGGATATTTTGAACAAGATTGCAAAAATCAATGCGTACGAGAGTTTTCGTTCACCCTTAACCTTGACTAGATCTTACGGTGGATCCACAAGATGCATAAACATAAAACTCCTAAACCTCAAACCACTTACCTATGACATAAATGTAGCATCCCTAAAGACATCGCTAGATTGGCTAGAACATCTAGTTAGAGCTCTAAACTTAGAAGTAGGTGACATAAATAAGGATTCCCTCATAGAAGTCCTTATAATAACATGTAAAAATGAGACGAAAACATTGAAACTTAGTTCCTTGTAGAGCCTCAAATCCAACAAAGCATCTCTAAAGTCCTTAATGACAATGTCAAGCTATTCACATGGTCCTACGAGGACATGCTGGGCTTACACCGTCATATAATACAACATAACATTATTGTAGATCCTCGCATTAATTTAGTTAAACAAAAAGCTCATAAAGTCAAGCCTGAGGTCGCATTAGTCGTCCACGATGAGATCATTAAGCTTTACAAAGCTAGTTTCATCCGAGTAGTTAACTACATTGACTGGGTCTGGAACATTATAGTTGTCCCCAAGAAAAATGGAAGTATATACATTTGTATAGACTTCTGAGACCTAAACAAGGTGACCATCAAAGATGATTTCCCATTGCCTAGTATTGACCAAGTCATCGATACTATGGTTGGTCATGCCTTGTTGTCCTTCATGGATGGGTTCTCAGGGTACAACCAAATCCGAATCAACCTAGAGCATCAACTTAGCACTACTTTCATGACCCCTTGAGGTACATTTTGTTACACAATGATGCCCTTTAGACTAAAGAACACAGGAGCAACATATCAATGTGCAATGACATACATCTTTAGCAACTATCTATTAGACTTGCTCAATGACTACGTTGATGACATAGCAGTTAAGACCAAAGTAGCTCATGACCACGTAGATGACTTGGACTGTGTCCTCAAACGTTGCCTTAGACATGACCTTAGGCTCAATCCCAAAAAGTATGTCTTTGGCATAAAAACTGGTCGCATGTTAGGCTTTGTTATGCTAAAAGAAAGCATATGCACAGACCCCAACAAGGTTAAGGCTATCACCAACTTAGCACCACTAGCAAACCTTAAGGAGTTATGTCAGTTATAAGGTAGATTACAATTTATACATAAGTTTATCGTAAGGTTGATTGACAAGTTGCAACCAATGCAGCATTTGCTCAAAAAGGGGTTCCACTTTGAGTGGATAGCTTAACGCCATGACGCATTCAACAACCTAAAAAAGGAGTTGGCTCAACTTCCAACAGTCCACCCTCTGTAAGGAGATAAACCTTCCTACATTTACCTTACAACCTCATACATGGCCATTGCTTCTCTACTTTGCCAAAAGCGAGATGATGGCTAAGAGATCCCTATTTACTACTTAAGCCATGTGCTAGTAGCCCATGAGGTGAAATATAATGATGTGAAGAAGAACTATCTTGCCTTAGTCTTTACACTCAAAAAAAAGTGGAGACATTATCTTTTTCGTAGTCAAGTTAATGTAATCTACAAAAGCAACGTACTTAGGGCTATTAGAATAAACATATACAAAAGTAGTTGAATAGCATGATGGAAGACAATAACTACGGAGTTTAACCTATACTATATAGTGCAAGCATCCACAAAAGGTCAAGCAATAGCTGCACAACTCATGGCTTCACCTATAGACAATCAAGTAGCAATCAATCTGGAATTTCCAGATAAGCATGTCAACAGTATAAGCCAAGTACCTACAAAGTTTGAGGTTGTTTTACACTTTGATGTTGCTTCAACCACATAAGGTGGTAGTGTCATTGTTGTTATTACGTTCCCCTTCAAGGAGATCCAACCCTTCGCATATCACTTTGCATTTCCTTGTACAAACAACGTGGAAAAGTACGAAGGTCTCCTTAGAGGTATCTTAGCAACTTAAGAGCTAGGAATCTAGGACATAGTAGTCCAAGGCGATTTGTTGTTGGTCATTAACCAAGTCACAAAGGTTTATGCTTGTAAGGCACAACATCTACAACTGTACTATGATTTGGCAAAGCACTTGCTTAAAAAAATTGTAATTGTAGGTGTCCAACATATCCCTTGTAATGAAAATGCCATAGCTAACACACTAACTAGTTTAGCCTTAAGCATAGTACCAAACATGTTTTCCACTTTGCTGACTTCAATAGTGGATTGCACTCAACTTATAACTCACACAACAAGCATTACATCTATAAGCACAGCTCACACCCAAGAGTAGTATGACAATATTAAGGCATACCTCCAATAGGGAGAGCCCCCACAAAATCTAACCTCTGCCCAAAAAGACACGGTACAAAAATGATCATGACAACACATCCTTGTAGGTGATAGCACCTTATGTTGCAAATCCTATGATGGAATATTGTTAACTTAAGTTAGTGGCAGTGAAGCGCAAAAGATCATTGACTAATTCCATGAGGGCCTATGTGGGGGTCATATAGCTCCTAAGGCAATGGTAGTGAAAATCACACATCTAGGCTATTATTGGCCTTACATGAAGTGTGATTGCATCTCTAAGTTCAGGACATGTGACGTGTGTCAATGGCATGAAAACCTTATGCATGTGCTACCCACTGAGCTACATATTACGTAGATCACATGGTCATTCCAACATTGGGGGTTGGATATCATTAGGCCTATAATGCCTAAGTCTTCCATTGGACATAGCATTATCATTACTGCAACTGAATATTTTACAAAGTGGGTTGAAGCCATTTCCCTTAGGAAGACAAAATCATAGTAGGTTTGCAAATTCATCCTTGATAACATAGTGACCTAATTTGGTCT